>JAJIYU010009994.1:0-16538 GCA_030144865.1 Tinospora cordifolia | reverse complement strand
GGATGTCCCAGGACGTCATCGTGGGTATCCCCAACTAGGCCAAACTGCGAGCGGCCGTATGAGACCCTTGAATTTGGAAAGTCATGAGGATTTTTCCCTTGGTTTCAGTATTTTCTTGGGTCGTGGTCTCAGAGGTAGACTTTTGTGTGATAAAGATGTCGTGCTTGATTGTGTTCAGGACCACAACTGGGATACCGAGTATGGTTCACTCTTTCGGTTAATTCCTAATATCAGATGGTAAATTCCTGATATTAGAGCGCAACAGATAAACTGACTAAGTGTTTGAAACGCCCTAATGATTGAAATTGTTTGCATGTTTCGTATGCTCGTTTGTATAATGCTATTGATGTGTAGGGGAGATCCACTAGGCTTTATAGCTCACCCCATTTTTATTTTACAGGTATTCATGAGCCCAGCGCTCAGTGAGGATGCAGATCAGAGACTGGAGGATGTTTAGGGAGAGAGTGATATTTTTTTGTTAAACTATCTCTCTGTTTTTGTACAGTTTTTACGATGTATATTTTGAACTTGGGCCAGAGGGCCATGTATCATATTTTTGTATATGTATATACAGGACTGTTTTACCATCTTGAACACTGTTTCTGTTTTGACTCATAAACTGATGATTTTTAGTTATGGTATGCTATACGGTGTTCAATGATTTCCAAGGATTTGATCCGATCAGTGCTTCCGCTACTATTATCTTGATTTCTAGTATAAATATGATTTTGAACATCCGATGGATTTGATTTGAAACTAACTGCTTAGAGAAGCATGAATAAAATGATCATTTGAAATTAAATAAATGATTTAAACCTCGTGTATAGAGGTAGAAAGATAGATGATGATATCTGTCGCATGCCCGGGGCCTTAGCGGACCACGCGTCGAGCTTGGAGCCGCGCGACGCCCGATGACGGGGCCTCAGATTTACAGACACGACGTCCGGTCCGGGGGTCAGGGTGTGACAAATTCATATAATTTTTAATTTAATATTTATTTGCTTTTATTTTGATTTTAAGCCTTAATAAAATTGAGATTAAAATTAAATTGAGATTTAACATATTAACCACAAACCGTTCCCAGAGGAAGATAATCCGGTATTTACCGAGTATATTACTATTGTGATCCTGTACACTTGCAGTGATTCCAACATCGCACAAGAGATTGGCCTTGACGGTAGCTCAGACTTGGAGCGGTCCACGTGCAACTCATCTACTACAATAATAACTGATGATCCCACAATGTAATCCAACAAAGAAGTGGGTGACTAGCCAAACACAACTTCAAAAAGCATCAATTTAATAGCAAAGTGCCATGAGGTATTGTAAGACCATTTAGCCCAAGGGAGGAAACGAACCCAAATTGCAAGAAAATTAGAGGCAAAACTCTGAAGATAGTCTTCAAGGCATCAATTAAGGATCTCTGTCTGGTTGTTACTCTTTGGATGATAAGAGCTACTCATTGAGAGGATCGTACCCTAGAGTTTTAACAATTCACGCCAAAAAAAGAGCTCATAAAAAGGGGATCACGGTCTGAAACAATGGAGGAGGGAACCCCACGGAGGCGAAAAGTTTCTTTGACAAAAAGATTAGGAAGGATGAATGTAGAAATCTGAGAACCCATAATACAAAAATGGCCATGTTTTGATAATCTGTCCAGAATGACAAAATGGTACACTGACCATTGGATGGAGGCAAATGAGTGTAAAGTCTATGGAAATGGAATTCAAAATCTTGCTAGGAATAGGCAATGGTTGTAACAAACCTTGCGGAGCTTTGTTGAAAGGTTTGACTTCTTGGCATATGCGACAACTGGCCATGAATGCATGAACTAATTGCCTCATATTTGGCCAATAGAATGTAGCTAATATGTGAGAGAACGTTCGTTGGAACCTACCATAGCCAAACGTAGGGGAAGTGTGATATTCATGTAGTAAAATAGCTTGTGGGGTAGAAGTATGGCATATGAAAATGCGCCCAAAGGCAAAAACCAATCCCTCTCGCAAAGTGTGGTTTGGAAATTTAGCAAGTAGTGAAGTGATATCTTGGATAAGAGATTTAACCTAAGTTGTCGAGGTGTAATAGCAGTGCAAAACCTATAGTACTGCACATTCTAGGCTAGATGTTCTAGCAAAGGCAAGGAGGGAGCCTTCTGTAATGTGAGACAGAGCATCTGCTAGAATATTTGCACAAACTCGCCTAATAAACGACCTCATAGTCATATCCAAGCAATTTCGTCATCCACCATTATTGTTTTGGTGTGTGAATAGTCTAGAGAAGGATAGTGCAAAGTGCTCCGATGGTTTGTAATGAAGCAAAATCGATGCCCTATGAGATATTGGCGCCATTTACGGACAACTTCAATAATGGCAAAAAATTTCCAAGTGTAAGCTGAAGCTTTCTGCATTGAAGGGCACAAAAGTTTGCTAAATTAAGCTAAGGAGTGTCTGTGTCTAGATAGAACAACCCTTACCCCACTACTTGAAGCATCTGTATGGATAGTAAAGGTTTGGCGAAAGTTTGGCAACGCCAAAACTGGCATTGTTGTTAATGCCATTTTAAAGGTAGTAAAAGCAATGGAAGAGCTATCATCCCAGGCGAAGGCGTCCTTCCATAATAAGTGTGATAGTGGAGTAGCAATTGAAGCAAAATTTGCAACTAAACGACAGTAATAACCAACAAGGCTAAGGAAACCATGTAGTTGTTTCACACTATGAGGCATGGGCCACTCTTCAATGGCTGAAATTTTTGCCGGTTTCACTGCAACCCCATGACTTGAGATAATATGACCGAGATAGGGGATTTTCAAGGCACCAAATTCACATTTAACCCATTTAGCATAAAACTGATTAGAACGCAATATCTCAAAAACAGAATGCAAATGATCCAAATGAAGCTACTAAGAGTTGTTGTACACTAAAATATCATTAAAAAAAAGACAAGGATGCACCTATGAAGAAGCTTATGAAAGATAAGGTTTATGGTAGCTTGAAACGAAGAAGGGACGTTCGAAAGCCCAAAGGGTATGACAAGGAATTCAAAGTGACCATCATGTGAATGGAATGCCATATTGTGAACATCCATAGGCTGAATGCATAATTGATGATAACCAACCTAGAGATCTAGCTCGGAAAAGACCCAAGCATTGAACAATTCATCCAAAAGCTCATCCACCATTGGGATGCAAAAATGATCCTTAACTGTAACTAGATTAAGAGCTCGATAGAGGTAGAGATTGTGGCATTGCAAAAATATCGGCATATTGTAGTAGCAGTTCCAACAGTGCTATGGCCAACATAGGCGAAGGGGCCTCATGTATAATAGGATCAGAAGTAGTAGGTGTAGTGTCCAATGTTAATTGAAAAAAGGAATGAACTGTATCTAAATAGGCTAGGCGTTTTAGCTAGATAAATGAATGTTGGGCTTAAACTACACTGCATAAACTAGATTGGTGAATCTAAGTATTCTTGCGTGAGAATTGCATGAAGAGATTTTTATAGTCGAATAAAGTGAACATTAATGAGGCAAGCCACTGAACGCCCAAGACAACCTTAGCACCATAAATGGGTAGAAGTAAGAAATCTAGAGAGCAACAATAAGGGCCCAGGCCTAGTAAAATATCCTTGCACACATCAACACATGTAAGGAACTCCCTATTGCCTACTGTAACCTGAAGATGGTGGGCTGCCTGAATGACAAGACCTATAAATTGTGCAATTGGTGTTTGGATGCGATTGTGAGTGGAACCACTATTTACCAACACCACAACTGATCGACCCATAATCGTTCCTTCAAGCCGCAAAGTCTAAGGAACAGAGCGACCAACAAAAGCATAGAAAGTAATAGCCGGTGGGTCATCTTGAAGCACTAGCTTCATAACTGGCAGCAACGCTTCCAGCAATGGCACCAAAGGCGCATCGACAGTCGAAGGGGGCTTGAGGTCATCATAATTGAATGCCAAAAGACAAAAGAATTGGCGTGCTTTGCATTTGTGACCATAAACAAAAGGGTTATCACAATTAAAACACAAATCCTTTGCTCGGCGCAACGCCATCTCTGCCGGTGATAGCTGTTTGATGGGTAATGAGGTTGGATGAGACAAAGGTGTCAAAGATCATGATGGAAGAGAAGAGGCTAACAGGGAGTGCACGGTGCTTTCTGAAGGGGAAGGGCGAGACCCTTGAAAAATCGAGGATGATGATCATGTAGTCAACAACTTATCTTCGACCAACCGAGCCAAACCCATAGCGTCATGAAGTGTCGATGGTTTCTGCAAGAATAGTTCACACTGAATATCATCACAAAGCCCTGTAAGGAAACAATTGCGCAGATTGAGAGGAATTAAACCAGGAACACACATTGATAGGGCTTCAAATTCCATCATGTATTGGGCCACTGATGAGGTTTGTTTAAGTTTGTAAAGAGTAGCTTCCAGGTTCTAAAAAGAGGACGGACCAAAACAAACTTCAAGGGTGTGAACTAACATTGGCCAAGTAGAGAGTTGGTTGGTAGCATGCAACCAATGAAACCACTATAACGCAATACCATACATGTAAAAAAGAAGCAACTGTAAGGCACTGATCCTCTGAAGGGTGGTGGTAGAGGAAGAATCTCTCAATTTGGAATAACCAGTCCAAAGTCCAATGGTCTTTCACCTACGAAAATGGGTATCTCGAGTTTGGGCATTTGGAGAGATGAGCATTGTGATGGAAGTGATGCTAATGGAGATAATAGCTAGGCAGAGGAGGAAGTGGAAGGCAACTGGGGATTGGGAGTGGGTAGGAGAAGTTGCTTCTCCATATGGGTAAGCTGCATCATGAAATCTAAGAGAGATTGCTGAATATTCTCACAAAGAAAGATATTTTGGGCCATTGATTCAGAATGTTTCTGGGCTGAAGATAGCAACAAATCAAACTTGGAGATAATAGAGTCATGGTTCTTGAATTGAGATTGCAATTTTGTCACAACCTCCTCTAATGAAGTTTAGCGTGTTGTCATGCCATCACCCATTGCAGGATAACAATGAAAGCACCAATGGATGCAGCATCGTTCCTAACAAAATAGACAGAAGAGAAGAAAGGAAGCAAGAAGACATGCATAATAGAAAAGATGATGAAGAAGGGAGTCTAGCTAATTTGTTCTCTGCTCATTCTATTTCATTTCCTTCTTATAATTTCCACATGTAACTACCACTTATAGTGGTTTGACAAGGTTTGTTATTGTAATTCCTATTCTAATAAACTAATTACTATTGGTTACATTTGTCCTTTGTTATCCTAACCAACATATTCTTTCCGTTTGGTTGGGTGCTACTTGTTTATGATGCTCATGCGTGGCTGCTAATCCTCTGTAATTCTGTTATAATTGTCATTGCCAACTGTAGTGGCTGCATCAAATTCACAACTCTATTAGTTGTGATCTACTAGCCATCTAAGTCTGGTCTAACATGAGAATTTGAAGGTATTTGTGTATCACCGTATTAGTTCTTCTTACAATATTCCATTTTGCACTTTGCTTCTCTTTAACTCTAACAAGCAACTATATGGGTCCTACCTCAACACACCCAATTCACATAATTACAAATTAATTGATAATTGATTAAGTTTATATAAAATAGTTAAGATAATAGTTTTTTTAATCGAAATAGTATCTAAATAACTTAAGTAATCAAGGGTGTATGAATACACACGCACAAATTAAAAATATTTTATGGTGTATGGCATGGATTTCACTTTCATATATATATATATATATATATATATATATATATATATTATATCCTTGGATCAAGAGTGTTGGCACATTAATAGAGCCTCTAGCATTCAAGTTTCTCATAAAACCATGAGGATAATAATTAACTTGCATGTATCGCATTAGAAGGAAATTAATAATTAATGTGTCTTGGTTGTCCACAATAATTAGAAATATAAAAATGGAAAAAGAAAAAAATAATAATAATGTAATTTCATTTCCAGCTCTCTTGCCAAATATAATTAATAATAATAATTTTTGTTTTTATTATTATTATTGTGACAATGCCTTTTTCTAAATGCGAGGTAAAGATAATTTCATTAAACCACGAATTTTTCGAATCCACACGGTTGAAATCGTTGACCAAATCCAACTTTCGCGCATGTCTGCTTCATGATTTTCTCGTTCTTTATTTATTTATTTTGTTTAAGATCTCGAGGGTCCCTTTCACCGCGTGAGTTATCGGCAAGCGTGTGGTTCTGCGTCAGTCTTAATTAAACAAAGCCGAAAATAAAAAGAATTTAATTTTCAAATTACCTTATTGCCCCCATTTCTAACCACGCGGCTTAAGATTTATTAATAACTCTCTCAAACTGAATATAAATATGTTCATCACATAGGAGGTAAGGAAAAATCTTAAACTTGGAGTAAAGGTAGATAAGTTGGGGAGCATACCAATATTAATAAGTATCCAAACCGATCTAACAAAAGTATTAGCACCGAGGCTCAGCTGAAAATGCATGTGTCACAAGTAGATCACATGCAAGTATTCATGATTTCATACAACACTTTTGAGTTTTTTCTCATCAAAATGATGAAAATGAATCCATTTGATATGAAATGCACGAGTAATGTGATTATGATGAAAATCAGATTTTAATTCAAGTAAAACTTGTTAGGCATATGTGAACTAAAATTATAATTTCACGCCAAATATATATAGACATGTTTACATCACCTAGAATATTACTTCAATTTCACTATCATTAAAACTTTAAAGTCAATTAAGTTAGGTTTAGGACCACTTGACACAATATTCAAGTAAGCAGTATGAGAACACGAGGTTTGATACACACGCATGGAAGGAAAAAAATCAAAAACATCTTAAATTGCCAACTCCAAGTTGTTTAATTAAGCAATAATATCTTTATGAATATGCTTAATTAACTTTGTTTTCACACATCTCAATGGAGATAGGATATCAATTGAAATAAATTGTAGGTATAGTCATAATTATTTTGTTATTATTCTAAAAGGAAATGAAGTCTATATATCATACGTGTAGATGATGCACATGTGGCACTAAACACTAAGATGTAACTGAGTAACTATATAATACTAACTCATTAATTAACTCACTCAGGAGTCATGTTAATAGTTAATGATAGAACTATATATGATACACTCTAATACGCTGTTCTCAATATTTTAATTAATTTGGTTATATTTCTCTCGATCTTGTCCCAAGGATTTATTTTATTATACGAATTAAAAATAGGTATCAATTATAACAACTCTTGTTCTCTCTGTTTTATTAAAATTTGATTTATTAAAAGTTAGAATTCTCAAATAAATATATTTATTTCATCTGATAAGAAGACAAAAACTTAAAAACATATATATATATATATATACATGCCATATTCACTGAGAAAATTTCTTAAAGATAGCAACCTTTTTTTTTTTTCACTAACTACTCAAAATACTATTTCTTTAATGTTTAATTATTATAATAAACAAGGACTAAAAGAATCCCCCAAGGATATAAAATGATGCTAGCTAGAGGATGAGACCCATGATTGAGAACTAGGAGTCTAATTTGCGATTATAGTAGCATGACAATCCCAATGTCAAGCAAGCTAAAGGCGAACTCTAGGGTTCAATAGTCATATTAGAGGCTACAATAATAACACCCATATAGCGGATGATCCAAAATGTATTTTGAGCAACATGGACAAGAGTAAATAATAAGTAATAGAAAGAACTTTTCTATTAATCTTAATAAAAGTTGTACATCGACGTTAGTCTTCACCCTTCAAGGCATATATGGGAGGGTTCCTGTAATACCCCGAAATTTTAATCAGACCCCAATAAACTTTGATCAATGTCGGTTGACTATAGTCAAGAATTAGTCTACTTAACCAATCTAATGTAGATATCAAAGAATTTTAAAAAATTATTCGGAGGTCAAAATGATGAAATTAGAAGACATGCTTTGTGTCAAAATACTTAAAACATTAAGGAGAATTGAGTGTTGTAACACGCCAAGTGGGATAGAACCCCACAATGTAGTGAGTTGCATTGAGCACTCTAACAAGATTAGATTTTTATTTTGAGATTTCAGCTTTGCCTCGTGATTCCTAACAATTGAAGGGCCCATGGAGTGTTACTTGGCATGCATGTAAAAGCCCATACTTGACTTTCTTTGGCCAAATAGAGAGAGACACAAATCATCGACAAACATGTAAGAAATTAGGTAGGAAAGGTGAACACCTGTGCATTTTCTATTTTTATAAAAGTGTAGGTGATTAGCTTTTGGAAGTAACAATATTCTTTCTAGTGCATAGCAATACCTAGTCATTTGCAAGAAACATGCTTTTTGACCAGAACACCACCAACAATTATTCCCACATGTAATACCTAAAGTTCAAGTAAAATATAAAAAGAAAAAATTTACTGTTCAAATATACGGTACTATAGCGTATGTACTGTAGTGGGTACTGTTTTGTCTACAGACAAAATAATTTTCGGCGGTTTCTGTAGTTACAATAACAAACTATTCACTACTGTTCAATTTCGTCATTTTGTGCCAAAAAAATCTATATACACCTCCCCTCATTCTGAAAATTCATTCCAGCAAGAAAGAAATAATTTCTTTGATTACTCTTTATGGTTTGTTTTGTGTTTTTAATGATGGCCATGGAATTGCATAGTTGCTAACGAATAGCAAGAGGAGGTAGGCGCAGTAAAGAAAAATGATATTGATGATGATAATCAATTGTATTGTTTCTTTCTAGTGGTTTAATGACATAATAGTAGCTGGAATTTCTTTGATGATTGGTTTGGGAATTTTTGCTTTTGTTGCTTCTATTCTCTATCTGTTGCTTTCATTTATAATGTGAAGTTAGTCTATTGATGGGACGAGGATGACACATAAGATGTATTTTGTTTATGAGACTTCTATTTGGGTTTTTAGAATTTATGGTTTTGTATTTCGTGTTTGGTGAGGGTGGAATTTGAAATTTAATTTGGGGATTTTTTTTCTTGATCTCTAATTTGTGGGCATTGCTAATTTCACTTTATTATTATTATTTTTTTCAGTTTTTGGTTTTCTTCGTACTTGATTGAGGTGGTTTTATTACACAGATCACAACTCCTAATTGAACTATTAGAAGATATGGGTTGATGGGACTGAATGACAATTAAACATTCTAGGTGGAAAATATTGGATGCTATTGCTTTAGATAAAGTTGAAGTTGAGGATATAGAACTTATAATAATGACATTAATTTTTTTCCTTTGATCTGATCACTCATAGTTTTTTGGAGGAAAATGATCATCTTTTTGTTGTGCTTTATTTCTAATTACTTTTGTTTTGGGGATTTATCATCCATTGCAGATTAATTAGTAAAGAGGTATTTTGCAACAAAAATATTTCATTGCTAATCCATTTTAATATTGCATTTGCAACAGATTTTTTTCAAATAGTAACAAATATTTTCGTTTTAAATTGACTAGATTCTTGTAGTGCTGGTTATTGTTGTAATACCAGGGATTACTGCGGTAGTGTGATAAGAACAGAACCAGACATTCTGGTTACCATGGTAGTGCTATGGATTACCATGGTAATGCAATAAAATTCTCAATCTCCTTCTTTTAATTTTGTTTTGGTTACTGCGATAACCTTAAGGATTACTTCGGTAATGTGATAAGTTCATCACTTGGGCTTTTATTCACACTTCTAGTTATTGCGGTAGGGCTACTCTATTACCTTGGTACACTGAGGCAAATCAATGTTCTGACTTTTCTAATAATTTATCCTTGATATACTATGTGTTATATTGGGTAAAAAATCATTAACCCATGTTTTAAAAACATTATAAAAGGTTTTAATCCCTAAACTAACAGTTTAAATCCTTAAAGCTTGAAGGCCAGAGATAAAGGGGAATCAAGATACAAGGATCTAAGGAGATTAGCAATTGAGGTGGAGATGATTATCCCACTCTTTAGTATTATCCTAGTTTTAGGTATGGAATGTGATTAATTTTTTATATTGGTTGTCTTGTTTAGAAACATGTAGGGTGTTTTGATAGTGACTGATTGATCTCATGCATGATTATTTGTTATACCGATTGAATGCTAGAAGCATGCTAGGATATAGTTATGAAATATTGAATTTGATGATCTATGTGTAGGGTTATGTGTTTTCAAAATAATTTCTTATATTCATGCCTTTGAATTGTGATATTATTGAGCTCATTAGACTTTGAAATGTGTTGTTTCACTTAAAAAAGATGATTAAGAAATCTAACCACATACTGGGGCGGTGATGTTGGTATTGTGGTCAGTGATCTAGTGTCATTGTTGGGTATTCCCAACCCAAGGCGGGTGTTGATACTACTGTCATGATCGGTGATAGTAGTAAGATGAGAGTGAGAGTCGAGTTGATACCTCATTTGTAAGTTTGGGTCCTAAATAGGTAACTAGCCTTTGGGCGTTAGCTTTGGATGATATCCTAGACTAGAAAAGGAAGATACCGAGAATAGTCCTAACGATTTTAACAACAACTATAACAATTGAATGGTTTGAATCGCCTAATGTTTGATAAGTATTTGCACGTTATGTATTTTGACTTGAATAATGTTTGAGATGTATTGTGTATGATCCACTGGGCTCTTGAACTCCCCCCACTTCTAACTTTTCAGGTAACCATTGATGAAGTTCTTGCTAGTAGACAAGACAAGTTATTTTCTTCATCGTAGTAGTAGGTCTTATAGATAGTACCTTTCAATTTATGTTCTGTTATTACTTGCAGTCTAGACATGTGAAGTGTAGAGTGACAATTACTCTGTTATGAAACTGGGCCATGGGGCCCACAACATTGTTGTTCTTTTGATAGTAAATCAAAGTCTTTTCGGTGGATGTGTTATTCCAAAGTTTTCATTTTCATTTCTGAGCTTGTTTATTTATGTATTCTGTTGTACTTTAGGATGTTGCCTGGTGTACCCAGGAGATTAACGATGTGAGAAATAAGTAAAATCCAGGTTCTTAAATAGTGAAATGTGTCAAAAGCAGGAGTGATTGCATATACGTCTCTAACCGTGAGACAAGTGTGTCAATTGTGACAATTGTGAAAGATTCGACAATTGAGGTGTTAAAAGAAATGCTCAAATCAAGAAAGAAAGTGTGCACTACATTATGCTCAAAAAACATGAAGCAGCATAATATACTACTGGGCATAAATCTAGAAAGTTTCCTCAACTACTCTAGGTTGGGGAGTGGGTGCTGCGAGGAAATTGTAGACACTTTTCCATGTTTTGTATATCGAGTACTTCACATAATTTTTTTTCCTATAATATTGGGCTTTGGTAGTATTATCATTTACTTGTTGGACCAAAAACTCTTGAAGAATCATTTCCATTTCTTCAGTTATGTATGAAAAGAGGGAAATAAAATGACCACCTATGGTAGATGTGAACGCGTTGCACTAAGAGCCTCCCGAACGCCAATTTTCAAAGCATGGTTAATTTGTGCTAGCATACTCCAGCCACTATTTAAGACCTTAAAAAGGGATTTCTAAGGACTACAATAAGCTAAAACAACATTGATAAATACAAACTTAGGCTTGTTATTAGTCCAAATGAATGCAAACTAAAAATGAATGTTTACGTGTACATAAATAAGACTGTGAGCAAACCAAAGGGGTGGTAGTTGAATTGCTTGGTTGTCACTGTTCCTTTTGCTGAACATCACTAAGAAGGGATGAGTACACCTCTAATCTCCTTTCATCTAATGATATATGTATAGTAGCTTTGAATATTGGCTAGGAGGTAATACTATGTAATCGATTAATGAATGATGCATGTTATACACTTGTTGGCATGTTGTATTAAATGTGTAATGAGATTATGAGTATGTTATTGTTGCACGTGTGATGAATCACATTTATGGAACTGTTTCAATATGCATGATAATGTAGATAAATAACAAGTTTTAGTAACATAAATGAACTCTACGATGCCTCGTTATTGTTTTTAATGCCCTAAGATATCATGACTTTAAAATGGAAAATATGAAATGAAGCAAAAATTTATATAGCAAGTGAATACCATATGGGGGAATATTTATGATCCAACATGAGAACAAGTTATTATTTGTTTACTTGTAGAAATTGATTGACCACAGTTGAAAATCATACGATTAAAATAATAATACACATTTCAGGACTGCTAGGCGATGATAGTCCGCTAGATATTTTTGTAACAATGGCTAGGTCAATCACTCATTGAAAAACCCCACGTGAGCTCCTCAGGCCATTGGTGAACCTGTTTTCAAGAAACCACTATTGGCAATGTGGTATCTCAATCAGAGCACATCCACAACAAGGTCGTTTGATGGCAATGGTCTATGGGCTAGTTACTATGGGTGTATGTTTGATTGCTTTACCTATATGTTTAAATGAAGTAAACTTAGATTTATGTGACCTATTAGGGTTATAGAGCTCACCCTTTTATATTCCTTTCAGACGCAGGTACTCACTATGTTAGCTGAGAGACCCTCCTTGACTTTTCCCCCTGTATCTTTTTGGTTCATTCTTCTTTGTAGTTTTGTTTGGACTTGTAACATTCTGGATATGATATATCATGTGTTTTGATAGTAACCTTTTGTGTGATGTATGTCCACAGTATTGTTCGGATGAGCTTTAAATAGCCTTGAGGAGCCGTATTATGGGATATTTTAAATGATAGGTTTAATTTTTGCAAATGCTATTTGTCTTCATTTGTTCATAATTACAGACCTAAAAAAAGACCACATTTGATAGTGAAACGCTCATTCGAGACGCCTAAAACCCCATGAGGGCAATATGGACAATGTTTTCAATTGTTAAAATTATTTTTAAATTTGATGAAGAGTTTTTTTTAAATAAGCAATTTTGGACCTAATAAGTCAGCTTAGAAAATAATTAAAGAAGAGAGTGTCATAGTATCAAGAAAGCAATTTTGGACCTAATAAATCAGCTTAGAAGATGATTAGAGAAGAGGGTGTCATCATATCAAGAAACCCACTGCTAACATCTTTCCTTATAACATAATTGAGCTGAAAAACCCTAAACTAAGTCGTAGAATAGAGTCTCTCAATGGAGTTATAGGGAATTGGATGAAAGCTAAACACCTTGGATAAAATGAAAATTTCTAACCTTGTAAAGTACTTGTATGGTAGTGAAAAAAACGAAGACGTCAATCTGCACTTTCAACTAAATAAGAAATTTCCGAACGGTTTTTCCACAACCAGACAAGCAAAGAAGACATGACGGAAAAGTGGAGAAATTGGAGCTTTTTTGCCGTATATAATTTGCTTGTCAAGCTATGTATGGGTTTCATATTGGTTATAAACTTTAGATGTGCTTCTTTATAAAAAGTACAAAGTGGAGTTGGGAAAAGACAAATTTAAAAAGTAATCACTAAAAGGTGGCAGCTTAGTCAATTGAAGAAGAAACAGGTATATATGAGGCTGCGGTGAAAGTCTTAATTTTAAAGTAAGGCTCTGTTTGGGGCCTGTTTAAATTATTTTTAGGATGTATTTGGTATACATGATAGAATTAAATTATTTTTAAAGAATAAGATGAGATAAGATTGAATTAGGTAAAAAATAATCCTACCATTTTAAGTGGGTTTATTTAATCCTCAATTATAGGATAATATGTAGGCCCGAATAAATATTTTGTCATATCCTATTGTAGTTAAACATAGTATTGAACTAAAAATTAATTTAATTTTATCCATTATTGTGTCTCAAACAACCCTTTAAAGAATCGGATAAGATAGTATTAAGTTTAATAAAATACGAGTAAAAAAAAATAAAAGAATGTAATGTTCAATGCAATATATAATAATTACAAAAAAGTAAAAAACAAAAATAAAATGTTCTAAATAAAAAATAAGAAAAAAGAAGAATAAGAGGGGAAAATTAATAAAAAAAATAATAATTCTTCCATAATTAATACTAAAAACCAATGGTACTAAATAACCATAGATAGGGTACGAAGGTAGATCTAACTTAAAATTTATTTTATTTTATTACAACCAAACATCATATTAAACTTAAATTAAATTCTATTCTATTTTATGTAATTTGTCAATTAACCAGTCTAAATTTCTCCAACGTGCTCTCAAGTCTAATGCAACTAAATTACTTGCCAAAACAAAATGGGGACATCTTCCAAATTCAAAACGACGGACACTTTAAAAAAAGTAATAATAACAAACAGAAGAAGAAGAAAAGTAATCACCTATGCACATAAACTGACCAATGATAATTTTTGAAATGATTTACATTAGGTGTGGAAATCAAATGGCAATTATATATGCCCATCATCATGTATGCAGGTCGAATATATATATATATATTCGCAGGGTCAATTTCGAATAATAAATCATTTAAATAAAAAATTAATTTTTTTTTCAGATAGTAATATAAAAAGCAGAATGATAATGCTGTTGAAAAACTGACTCTCAGTCGGCAAAGTTGATATTGTTAATGAATAATTAAAAAAAAATGCTTATGACTAGTAATAAGAATGTTAGAAATAAGGTAATATAAATTTAATTTTAAGTACAACTATTTTTGTCTTTAACTGTGAGACAAGGGTGTCAACTGTAACAATTGTGAAAGATTTGGGAACCGAGGTGTTAAAAGAAATGTCCGAATCAAGAAAGAAAGTGTGCACTACATTGTATTCAAAAAACATGAAGCAGCATGATGTGCGACTAGGCATAAATCTAGAAAGTTTCCTTAGCTACTCTAGGTTGGGGAGTGGGTACTGGCGAGGAAGTTGTAGACACTTTTCCATATTTTGTATATGGAGTGCTTCACATAAATTATTTTTTATAGTATTGGGCTTTGGTGGTGTTATCATTTACTTCTTGGACCAAAAACTCTTGAAGAATCCTTTCCATTTCTTCAATTATGTATAAAAAGATAGAAATAAAATAACCACATGTGGCAGATGTCAACACACTACATTGATACCCTCTCGAATGCCAATTTTCAAAACATGGTTAATTTGTGCTAGTGCACTCGAGCTATTGTTTACGACCTTAAAGAGGGATTTCTAAGGATTAAAATAGGCTAAAACAACATTGATAAATACAAACTTAGAATGGTTAATTAGTCCAAATGAATGCACACTAAAAATGAATGTTCATGTATACATAAATAAGACTTTGAGCAAACCAAAGGGGCAGTAGTTGAATTGCTTCATCATCACCGTTCCTTTTGTTGAACATCGCTAAGATGGGGATGAGTACACCTCTAATCTCCTTTCATTTAATGATACATGTATAGTAGCTTTAAATATTGACTAGGAGGTAGTACTATGTACTCGATAATGCATGATGCATGTTATGCATTCGTTGGTGTGCTGTATTATATGTGTAATGAGACTATAAGTATGTTATTGTTGCATGTGTGATGAATCACGTTTATGGAATTGTTTCAATATGCATGATAATGTAGATAAATAACAAATTTTAGTAACATAAATGAACTCGATGATGCCTTGTTATTGTTTTTAATGCCTTAGGACATCATGACTTAAAAAATGGAAAATATGAAATGAAATTAAAATTCATATAGCAAGTGAATACCATATGGGGGAATATTTATGATCCAATATGAGAACAAGTTATTATTTGTTTACTTGTAGAAATTGATTGAACACAGTTGAGAATCATAAGATTAAAATAATAAAACACATTTTAGGATTGCTAGGTGATGATGGTGCACTAGATATTTTTGTAACAATGGCTAGGTCAATCACCATTGAAAAAACCCCGCATGAGCTCCTCAGGCTATTGGCGAACTTGTTTTCAAAAACCCACTATTGGCAATGTGGTATTTTAGTCACGAGCACATCCATAACAAGGTCGTTTCATGGCAATGGTCTTTGAGCTACTTAGTATGGGTGTATGTTTGATTGCTTTAGTTGTATGTTTAAATGAAGTAAAGTTAGATTTATGTGACCCATTAAGGTCATAGAGCTCATCCCTTTTATATGCTTCTCAGACGCAGGTACTCATTAAGTTAGCTGGGAAAACCTCCTTGACATTTCCTCCTATCTCTTTTTGGTTTATTCTTCTTTGTAGTTTTGTTTGGACTTAAAACATTTTGGATATGATATATCGTGTGCTTTGACAATAAAGGCAACCTTTTGTGTGATGTATGTCCATAGTATTGTTTGGATGAACTTTTCATAGCCTTGAAGAGGCGTATTCTAGGATATTTTTCTAAC
Source organism: Tinospora cordifolia (assembly GCA_030144865.1). Lineage (NCBI taxonomy): Eukaryota > Viridiplantae > Streptophyta > Magnoliopsida > Ranunculales > Menispermaceae > Tinospora > Tinospora cordifolia. The sequence goes on along the minus strand of JAJIYU010009994.1, from coordinate 277 downwards.
AACCCAAGGCTACCACCGTGACGATATTGTCCCCACCTTGGCCACCACTGATTGGGTGTAGAGTTTTGTTCTTGGCAAACAGTTCTCGACCTTTCCGACGCACCGCCCATCTTGATCGTTCCAGTTAGTTTCATGTTCCGGCGTCTTCGATATGCCAACGTCCCATCGACTTCTCTTCTTTTCCTCTGTTTTACAATCAGCCAAACCTAGAGGTTAAATCTCCCATAACTTTCCAACTTGTAGATTGTTGGAGCTTGTCTTCATTCTTCACGGACTG
>JAJIYU010009993.1:0-16494 GCA_030144865.1 Tinospora cordifolia | reverse complement strand
ATTAGGGACAGTAATCCAAGGGATTAAGCTACATTCTTAAGAGAATTGAAATTAAGTTTAAACAATGCAAATTCGAGTGAGCACTGCGGGAATGCACTGACTATCGATGGGTTGCGCGAGACCCGAGGTCGGTAGTTTGACTCAGGTGTTTACTGTAACTTATGTTCCTTGCATGAAAACTTGTGTGAATTGACATGATTTAAAGGGTTCCATGTGATTGAGATACATCAAATTGATTTGAAATATATAGATGAACACTGGTAATGAGACCATAGGGTCAGGGTATATGATATGATTGGGATTCGACTCGAGGGCCAAGAGTTGGGGTTAGGGCATATGATCAGTGCGCCTAGCCTCAGAACCCGCTCAAATCACACCACCAAAGGACTGAGCGTGGGATTAGGGTATTCGAGTAATACGCCTAGCTCATGAGCTGCTTGAGTGGCCAGTAAGCCTAACTCAGGACCCACTTGAGTGATAACCATAGGTTGGGTTTGCTGATTTAACTCTAGCCTGGGTATAGTTTTTGTTTTTACTCACATGTATTTGAGATGTTTTCTATAACTGTTGCACTGTTTATAACTACTTTTATACTATGCCATGCATTCAAATATCGCTTCATTTTTTTTGTTCATGCATACATGCACTATTTTAGAATGTTGGTTATGGGTGACATAGTGATCTTACTGCTCACTAAGCCATGCTAATTTTTATGCTTACTACTCTACTAATATTACAGGTTCTTCAATGGCTGATAGAAGGAAGGGTGTGCTGATTGCGTAGTTCCCTAACGACTTATTTTCTCTTTTTGGTCCTTTTTGTTTGACGTTGGTCATTCTTTTATGTATGTATGTATGGTCAACTGCGTATTTTGGACAAGTCAAATATATAATACAATGATTACTATCCGTAATGTTGCTTACTTTTGCTTGTGAGTCTTTCAATTATTCTGATCGCTTATGGTTGAAGTTAGAGAGGCTTAATAGTGGTTGGGCGAACTTAACATGTTGAGTGAATTCGTCAGGCCACTATGTCAATCGAGCTACCCTTTGGCCTAGGGAAGAGGCCTCGATGCTTTTCCATCCATAGATAGATGGATAATCAAAGATAGTCATTCATACACTAGAAAATATGGTTAGATCTTGTGTCCTCAATTTTAATGGCAACTAGGTCAAGTATCTACATTGGCAGAATTCGCCTATAACAATAATTATTAAGGAAGCATAAAGATGGCTCCTTATGAAGCTCTTTATGCTTGTAGATCACCATCCTATTGGGTCGACTTTAAGGATCATATGTTTACAGGGCCTGATCTAGTGGAGAAGATGAGAATAATCAAGTCAAACAGATCCAGATGAGATTGGCCACAACACAAAGTAGGCAGAAGAGTTATGCAAATAAGAAGAGAATACCTCTGAAATTTTAGGTGGGTGATAAAATGTTCCTAAGGAGCAACCCTCAAAAAGGATCAAGTGATTTGGGCATAAAGAAAAGTTATCACCCAAATTCATTGGTTTATTCGAAATATTTCAAAGGATTAGTGAATGCGCCTATGAGCTAAATCTACCATATAGAATGTCTTCAGTTTATGTGTTCTATGTGTCGATGTTGAGAAGACATAAATTAGATCACTCTCACATAATCCATTGGGAAGATATACACAAAAGACCATTTTTAATGTTCATTGTTATGGTATTATTCTTCATTACCACGTTACAACATCCTTTCTATTTTGTCCCTTGCTTATCATACTTTAGCTTTCGCAGTATTCTATCGCGTTATCATAGCTCTCGTCCTTCATTCTCATTCAGGTTACTCTCATACTGTGATTTTTTTTTCTTCGTTCTTTTACTTGATCATTCTGGTTACTGTGGTAATAGACTTCCCTTCTTTGATTCATTCTGGTTATCGTGGTAATACATATCATAACCATGGTAATGCATTTGTTTTCTCTTCTAGTTTCTCACCTATGCATTTTAGTTACTACGGTACTCCTTCCTTCTATCGTGATACACAGAACGGGTATATAATATTACTCTTCTCACATACTATCCATTGTACATTGTGAATTATATTGAATAAAGGGTCATTAGATTATGGTCTAAAAGCATTAGAGAATACTTCAAGTCACTAAGAGTAATGATATGGTTTAAATCTTTATGGTTGAAGACTCAAGGTGATTGGAATAACATTATAAGGACTAGAAGAAACTAAACAGTAAGGTGGAAGTGATTTTTAAATTTTAAATTATTATTTTAATTTAGACAAAGTATGCATGTGTTTCGTTAGTTAAAAAGTATGATTTGGATAGAATATGCATGTTCAGTTGATAGCTAGGGTTATATGATGAATGATTATTATTGTATGATTTGAATGGTGTGTGATGAAATGACTAATATTATATGAACTATCTAGTAACATGCTTATGATGGTGATGGAATAATGATTACCATGTTAATGGTACTCACATGTATATTTTTGAATTGTATATTCAAATTTGTACTCACATGTAATGACGGTTATCATTGTGAGTGTTCCAACCCAAACTTTGCTTGCCAATTATTTGATTGATTATTTTATGAGTTGGAGCAAGGAGTCTAGATTAACCCCACTTCCCTGATTGATGAACTGAGAGTCTGGATTGACCCACTTCATAGATGAGACGGGTTTGAGCATCTGGATTGACCTTACTCCCCAAATGTAGAACACGGAAGAGGAGTCATTTTAATCTTATTGTCAACTACTAAATAATCTATCATTTAAACCACCTAATCCATGAAAGTGTTTGGCGTGTGTACTTTGTTTGATTGAAATAATAATTTAAATATTTGAGATGGTCCACTGCACTCTTTGAGCTCACCCCTTCCTTGTAATTTTCAAGAAACCAGTGATCAGAAACTAACGTGACTAATGGGAGATATTATAAGATTGATTTCATTCACAATTTCGTTAGGACCCCTTTTGAAACCACTTATGGGCGGCCTAATTGGCACGATAATCAGTCAGGGCCACTCCCTAGTCAAACTCACCGACTACTGTTAAGCCTCACCATCAAATCATTTATAGTATTCAGAGCGCAACAATAAAAAGGTAAATAGAATAATGTAACAACAGCAGAAGTCTTTAACATTATTTACATTAACAAAGTCCAGTTCAACCTTACATTCTTCAAAACTTGTACAAATTGATTTAAACAAAACAACAAAAGAACTTATTATGGACTAGGCTGGCAAAGATCATGCGATCAGCACGCCTTTCCCCTTGTCCACACCAGACAAACCTGCAATGTTAAGAGTAGTGAGCTTGATATCCACGTGAGCCCAATGAGTAGCAAAAAGATATATCTGCTTAAGTTTAACATTTTACATATAATGCAACAAGCAAAATTACAATAATTCATATAAAAATGCAACAATGAATAACATGCACAATCATCAGCATATAAAAATGTAACAGCTTAATATGTAATGAAGTATGCCTTGAATTATGCCATGTTCCAAGGGTCTGACACACTTTTGTCATTTTAAGGATCATTTGGTCATACTGTCATTCCAGACAAACACAACCCTCGTCTACACCATACTATCGTAACATCAACAATCATGACCCACTAACCAAGTGATACAGTTGGCACCCATGAACCAATAGAGTGTGCCATGCACTATTCTAAATACATCCATAGAGTGAACCTTCTTATCGCTCTTATCTCAAAACTATCATGATCCAATGTCTGCACCTCAAAACTTCTCATCTTTAGGCTAGGTTAGCATATTTGAAGATTCGTCGATCAGTACTATCTCAGAGCTATTGTGGTCCAATGTCTGCACCTCAAAATCTTTCATCCTTAGGCCAGTCTGCACATCTAGAGATACATCAATCAGCTATATCTCGTAACTCTCACGATCCAATGTTCGCACTTCGAAACTTCTCATCCTGATACTAGGTCAACACATCTGACTATTTGTACTTTTATCTCAAGACTATCATGATACAATCTCCACATCTCGGAACCTCTCATCCTGAGGCCAGGTTAGCACATCTAAAGATTAGTCAATCAGTCATATCTCGATGTAATATGCAATGCATGTAGCGCCCAATTATGCAACAACAATAAGTAGAATAAAAGGTTAAGTAAATAAATCAAATTATTACTCACAAACTAATTCGACTACGAACGTTCTCCCGATTGATGGTCGTGTCCCCTACTATTGAGTTGAATATCAAAAGCTTACACCGTTGACACGTGTTTCACTGGTATATAATAAATAACCTCTTCTCAATTTTTTTTGTACAGCATAGTAAATAGGAAAATTTTAATTATTCCCTATGTTATGCATTTTATTCCAAGTGAAGTATTTCATAATATTATATTACATTATATATAATATTTCCTATTGTATAAATTATATAACCTTATATATAATTAATCTATTAATTCCCTCAAATTGCCTAAATTCAAACTTAATCTATCAATTGATCTCCAAAAATTCTGATGTTAGTGTCATTGAGTCTAGAATCATTCTTAACATTTCAGTACCCATCAATTAAAATTTCATTATCAATACATATATCCCCTATGTGTCAACTTTCAATTACTATATGAATTATTATGAACTACAAGGGTGCAAATAAACTATATATCTATGTTCTACTCATTGATATGAACGCAATAATATACATATTGTGTAGTTTCACTCTAAGTGGAATTACACCCTATTTTTGTATCACACAATAGACTATCACTTTTATTGAAAACTACTCTAGAAAAACGTGAATTCACAACTATCTTATCTATTTTATATTGAAAAGAGGCAAGATGAACTCACCAAAATGACATATTGTCGCAGTACAAGTGGTTTTTTTTCCTCTTTTCTTCCTTCTTCTTTCCCTTTCTCTTTTCTCTTCTCGTTTTTCGTTTCCTTTCCTCTGGAATCTTTCTTTTCTCTTTTTTTTCTTCCATGGATGGTCAAGTGAGAATAAGATGAGGAGCAACTAAGACACACATATATGTAGGCATTTAGTAGAGGTGGGTCCCATCCAAACCAAATAGTCAACCTCACTTTCTCTCTTCCCTTATCTTTCCACCTCATACGTTTTATCCTCTCATATAAATATTTTTATTTTTTTCTTTTCCAAAAATGAGATCTCATTAACTCATCCCATATTAATTACCTTCATATATATATATATATTCCCACCATCATCTTTAGTAAACAATTCCAATTCCTTTCCTGCATGCACCATTTATATGTATATAATTGTCAAGCACCCTTCCCTAGGTCGAAGGGCGGCCTGACTAGCATAGTAGCCCAACAAACTCACTCACCATTTCAAGTTTGTCCAACCACTGTTAAGCCTCTCCAACCTCAACAACAAGTGATGTCAAAATAATTGAAAGACTCAAGAACAAAAGTAAACAAACATATGAACAATAATCATTATATTAAATATTTGTCTTGTCCAAAAAAGGACCAAAAAAAGGGCAAATGAGTCTGGGAACTAGGAATTACCACACCCTTCCCTTTATCAGCCACCGAAAAACCTGAAATATTAGTAGAGTAGTGAGCCTAAAAATCAAGGTGGCTCAATGAATAGTAATACCAAGGTGGTACCCATAACCAACATTCTCAAAAATAGTACATGTATGCATGAACAGTAAAATGATGCAGTGTCAATGCGTGGCATAGTATGAAAGTAGTTATAAACAGTGCAACAGTTATAGAATACATCTCAAATACATGCTAGTAAAAATTGTATCCAGGCTAGGGTTAAATCAACAAATCCAATGGTTAGCGCTGGAGTGGGTCCTGAATCAGGCGTACCTGCCACTCAAGCGGTTCCTAGCTAGGCATACTCATCGAATACCCTAACCCCAAGTGTCATGACTTGAGCAGGTTCTGAGGCTAAGCACACTGATCATGTGTCCTAACCCCAACTCTCAGCCCTCGAGTCCAATCCTATCACATCGTGTACCCTGACCCCGACGCTCGACCCTCGTGCCTATGGTCTCATTACCCATGTAAATCTACACATTTTAAATTAATCTGATGCATCTCAATGAATAAAACCATTTAAACAATGTTATTTCACGCAAGTTTTTATGCAAACGATACAATTACAGAAAGCACATGAATCAAACTACTCATCTCTGGTCTCGCGCACCGATGTCCCGTCGACAACCGACCCAGTCTCGTAGTGCTCAATCGAATCTGCATTATTTAAACTTAATTTTAGTTCTCTTTAGGACGTGGCTTAATCCCTTGTTCTACTGTCCTTAATCGGTCTCGATTGACCCAAATTCGATTTGGTCAATCAGTCAACTGGTCAAACTCAGTCAAAATTGGTCAACATGGTCAATTTTGGTCATCTTTGGTCAACTTGGGTCAAATTAGATAAAAAAATTGGGTCATTTAGGCCAAAGTTCCCAAATTCCAACACTTAGCCCAAACTCAAGCTTTTTGCTCTCCTTTCACAATGAATTTGTCAATTTTTCTATGATCAATCTGTACGTCAGATTTTTGCAAAACTTTTCAGATTTTATCTTCACTTCCTAAACATTCACCAAAATTTTAAATTTTGATTTTTGGACACCATTTGCTATGGTTTCTAAGTGTGGTAACATGGACTGTGAAATCTTGTATCCTATTTGATAAGCAGTCAATTAGTGTATCTGTTGACCCCTTTACCCAATTCAGATTAGGGCGAAATTTCGTTTTAAAAAGATTATTGAGATGACATTTATATGTGGCATTTGATTTCAAAAAGATTGTTGAGGTGATATTTATATGTGTAGTTTGTGAGAGGTTATATTATGAATTACTTGCTTCTTATTGTATTTCGGCATGACGATTAAGTTATGAGGGGAAAGATTAAGAAATAAGAGAGAAAAGTATTGCGAAAGGTTAATGAATTTGGGCTAATGAATGTTTGAGGAGAGCATTGTTCAAGTATATAGGAATTTGATAACATGCATAATTCACATTAATTAATATCAATTTTCCTTTGTTTTAATATTAAAATGCTTGTAATCGATGAATAATGCTTTGTTTTATGTGTCGCTAATTAGAATGGAGTTGTTCAAAGAAAGCTTGAAAGTGAAGTTTTGACAAGAGTCGAGCAACATCACTATTTTTGGCCAATTATTGAAATTAAGTGCAAAAAGTGAATAGAAGAGATTTTTGAGTAAGGCGTGCCCAAACCTTATAAGAAAAACGTGAATTTGAACATGTACAAATCTTCTAGCAATTTTGTGGGCCTATGCTAATTGTAGTCAACTTTATAGGTTATTTTTTCTCTCTTTTATGTATTTAACAAATCTTCTAGCAATTTTGTGGGCCTATGCTAATTCTTGTCAACTTTATAGGTTATTTTTTTCTCTCTTTTATGTATTTAGGAAATTTCTTATTAGAGAAGACTTATTTTTTATAAGGGGAAGTCTTAGTATGAAAGAATTCTAAATATTATCTCTTACTTCTAGTTAGGAAGGATTCCTAGTTATTTAAGGAGACAAAAGAAAGATAAGACCTTCTTCTTCTCTTTGCTTTTTCTCTACAACTTTTGAATAGCATGGTATGTAACTACTCTTTCTTTTATAATTTGAGGATAATCGAGGTGGATTCTTCAAGAGTTGTAGATCTAATTAATTTTATTTTTCAATTCTTTATCTCTTTGGTATTTATACATCTTTTGCATTTATTATCATGATCTTTAGTTGATTGATGCAAGTTGGCCTATTGTTCAATTTTCAAGTCAATCTATTGCCTTTTTATAACAATAAATCCATAATTGTTTTTTAGTTCTAATATTTAGTCGTGAGATAAAAAGGTTCAATATAGGATAAACCTATATTATGTGAATTTATAATTTAGCTTAAATGAGCTAAGCTTGTGAGTTTATTGGCTAGAATTAGTAGTCTTTCGATGAAGACTTAATGCTAGCAATAAATTAAATCTTAAATGTTTCTTAAAGGTTGGTTGTTGGTAACGGATTTAATCAAAAAAACTTGTATAATTATCAAAAAATAAAGAGAGTTAGGTTATTAGATGTTAATAACTAATTTATTAAAAGATGAAGAACGTATTTTTGAATCAATGATCAACTTGAACGAATCCAAACTAAGATTATACGTTGCGCTAGAGATTTTTCGTTATTGAATTTCAATAGTTGCATTTTTATTTATACAGTATATTTAGTTTTAAATAATTTTTAATTTGTAATTTTATTCTTAAAAAATCTCTCTTATTAATTGATCAAGTTTTTAGAGAAATTTGTTTAATCAATCCCTATGGGTTCGGCCCTACTCGCCATTATTTACGAGTTATTTGTGAAAATTGATTAGGAATTAATTTTCTAGTGTCAATCCCATCATATATCTATTAACTATGTCACCAAGGTTCCAATCTTTTTTTTTTGGGTCAAACTCTGCCAACTTTCTCCAAAAGATAAATATATTTGTATCAAAAACTTATTGTTCCCAATCATAATATTTTTCGATAGACCACATATAATGTCATAAGAAAAATTGCATGCTATTTAAAATTTTTCATTTTTTCCAAAAATAAATAAGGACATCCTTCAATATACAACATCTTTTAGCTTATATGTTATTCAACAAAAGATAAGGCATTGTTGTTGCACTTCAAAGTCATCAATAATTTGTTTTGACCATCCTTTGTTAATTGAGTCTTAATAACGATCAATCATTTGTTCTCCTACCACAATATTTATCTTTTTCTCAAGCATTTGACATATTCCTTTTATCATTCAGCATGCATGGCCTTTGTAAATTTCGCATTATATATATATGATCATACTTATATAATATAATTTCCAATCAAAAATCATTTACTTTAGAGCCTGACATTAATCTTACTACTTTATGAGTATATTCATGGGAGAGAATAATATCTTTTATTGTCGGGACCCCTTCCCTAGGCTGAAGGGTGGCCCGACTGGCACAATGGTCTGACGAACTCACTCACCATGTTAAGTTCGCCCAACCACTGTTAAGTCTCTCCAACTTCAACAACAAGTGATATAAGAGTATTTGAAGACTCAAACGCGAAAGTAAGCAAACATATGAAGAATGATCATTGCATTACACATTGCCTTGTCCAAAATACACATTTGACCATAAATACATACACAGAAATGACGAACCTCAACAAAAAGACCAAGAAAAGGGAAAAGGAGTCATCAGAAGACTAGGCAATCACCACGCTTTTCCCTCTGTCAGCCATCAAAAAACCTAAAATATTAGTAGAGTAGTGAGCCAAAAAAATCAACGTGGCTCAGTGAGTAGTAAGACCAAAATGTTACCCATAACCAACATTTCCAAAATAGTGCATGTTTGCATTAGTAGTAAAATGATGCAGTAGTTGAATGCATGGCAGAGTATAAAAGTAATTATAAATAGTGCAGTAGTTATAGAAAAATTTCTCAAATACATACTAGTTCAAAAATGTATCTAGGCTAGGTTAAATCAGCAAACCTAACCTATGGTCATTGCTCGAGCAGGTCATAAGTCAAGCGTACCAGCCACTCAAGGAGGTCATAAGCTAAGCATATTCCTCTAATACCCTAACCCTACGCTCAGTCCTCAAGTGTCATACTCGAGCGGGTCTAAGTCTTGGCGCAATGATCAACGCCTTAACCCTTACGCTCGGACCTCGAGTTTAATTCGAATCACATCGTGTACCCTGACCCTGCACTCAGTCCTCGACCCTATGGTCTCATTACCCGTGTACATCTACACATTTCAAAATCAATATGATGTATTTCAATCACATGAAACCATTTAAACCATGTCATTTCACATAAGTTTTATGCAAGGAAAACAAGTTACGGAAAACACCTAAATCAAATTACTCACCTCAGAGTATACACTCGAATCTACATTGTTTAAACTCAATCTCAATTCTCTTAAGAATGTGGTTTAATCTCTTGATCTACTGTCTCGATAAACCCAAATTCAATTTGATCAAATTTGGTCAAAATTGGTCAACATAACCAAGTTTGATTACCTTGGTCAATTTGGGTCAAATTGGGCCAAATTAGGTCAAAATTAGGCCAATTAGGTCAAAATTGGGTCATTTAGGCCAAATTCTAACACTTAGCCCAAATTTAAGCTTTTTGCTCTCTTTAAGTAGTAAATTTGTCAATTTTTCTATGATCAATCCGTGTCAAATTTATGCAAAACTTTTCAAATTTTATCTACACCTCCTAAACATTCACCAAAATTTTATATTCTGATTTTTGGACATTATTTTCTATGGTTTATAAGTGTGGTAACAGGATTGTAAAATCGCATTTCCTATGTGATAGGCAGTCAGTAGGTGATCAGTTGACCCCTTTATCCAATTCAAATTGGGATGAAATTTGGCACACATGTTTTTGACATACCCAATGACAACTCAACCAAGTTTCAGCTCAAAATACTCATTTTTGGTTAATCAATTGGTCTCCTACATTCTTTGTTATGTAACAGATTCTACAATGTTCAAGTTTCTTATGGGTTTCAAGTGCCTAACTATCTCTATTACCCCATTAATTTGAGGCACTATCTCATATGTTTTGTAAAGCTCAGATCACATAACATTTACAATTCAAGCATTATTCAAATCAGTAAGCAAACAGAGCCATGATCACTCTCAAATACACTCTACCACTTAGCACATATCAATCAATCCAAAAATATTTTCTAAGTATCAAATATTTACATGTAACTAGGCATCTTGGCATGGACACAAAACTATGAATACAGAGGCTTAGGGGTTGGAGTTTATACCTCCTTGTAGCCTCAAATGTGAGGTTTAAAACGCCTCAAATGTGAGGTTTAAAACACCTCAAATCGCAACCCAAACAGATGTCCCTAGCTACTTCAAACGCTACCTTCAAAATGCTTTCAAGGGTTGTTTTTTACTGGAACTGTTGTAATAGTTGATCAAACAGTATACTTTAGTGCTTTGTAAAATAGGTTTAAGATTTTAGTTTTCGATTTCGATCACTTGGAGATTAAAGTACACTTAACAAAGACCAAAACATGGGGTTTTTCCTCAAAAATGGACCTTGAATGGGTTAAGAACTAACCCCTTGAAGATTGCTTCAACACAGTCTCCCAGTAGTTTCAGCTTGCAACAGTGTCTAAGAGCGCCCTTTCGAGGTCGTTTTAGTCTCCAATGGATGGGAGATTCGACCAATGGCTTGTGTAACATTGTAGAGGGGAGTGACCTCTTTTCAAAGAGTCCAAGATAAAAGAAAACATATTCAAATGAGGGGGATACACACTGTTGAAGGTAGCTTGCAAAAATAGAATGAGAGTTCTACTCATGAGCTATGTTTTGTTGTATGTTTGAGGTGTTCTCACATGGCAAAAAGGAGTATCACATGGCCATCTACATGACTCATGAATACCATCCAAGGTGCCTTGTTATCCCTATCTATTGGCTTAGTCAAGAGGCTGAATAGATGGGCAAAACTATGACTCAAAATTATGGATAGACATGGTTTTCTCGCTGAAAAACGCTGAAAATTGCTAGAAAATTCAAGAAAAAATTGAAGAAGAAAGAAGCTGGGGCGTGTGGGCCGACCCACACCCCAACCCTACACTCACGTGGGTCGAAGGCCCGTGAGCTCGTGTGCCGGATCCAGCCGAATTTTTTTTTTTTTCATTTCTCTTTCTCTTTGTGTGTGTGTGTGTGTATATATATATATATAATTCATTTTTTCCTTTATTTTTATTATAATTATTTGATTTATTGTCCCTCAATATCTTCAAAATATCCAATTGTACCACAATTTTTATTATTTATGTATTTTTCTCCCAAAACTTCAATAATTTTTTCAAAAATTTAATAATCACTTAGAAAAATCATATTTTCTCTAAAAAATTATATTTTCACTATAATTAATGTATTCTCTTCTCAAAATTGCATTCCTCAATTATTCTAATTTTCTTTAATAAAGGATTAAAAATTTAGAGAAAATTAAGAAAATTCATATATTTTTATTAATTCAGAAAAGTACATATATTGAACCATTAATTGTGTATCAAAACTATGGGTCATCACATTTATAATGTTTCATCTCAAGACATTTTAATATTGTAGTATAATATAATGCATCACATAAACTTTAGGCTTATATGATATATTGCTACTTCATGTGCAATTTTAATTGCAATTAATCTATAAATAACATTCATCATGAGATTTACATTAAATAAATTTGAAATAACAAATAAACATAAGGTTAGAAACAGTATATACATTAAATAATTAAAACAAATAATGAAATAATAAAAAATTGTTAATGATCAACTTTGTATCTTTTCAAGAGATAGAAAATTTCAAAGCTCTTTCTCTTTCAAATGTTCTATAACTAGCAGTCCAATTTTTAAATCTACAATTATGCTAATCATGTAAGCAATAATCTTGTGATCTCAATAAAATTGTTGGCCAATTTAAATCTCTTCAGAGTTTTTGGTTATAATTTAGGTAAATTGCACAATATATATAGTTCTGGCATAAAATTTCTTTGAATAACTTGATGGTGTATAGCTTCTTAGTCAAAGGCCACAAAATTAAAAAAAAAAAAAAACAACTTCATTTTTCTTCTCAATATAATTTTTATAATATAGCTTTAGGCTCTAAGATTTGTTTAATCATAACTCATATGATCTACGGATTTAAGTATGAGTTTTTTTTTTTCAATTATGATGAGAAGTACTAGAGCCATAATATTTTAACAACAAAATACATTCTATACAATAGAATATTAATTGACATGTGCATATATTTCATTCATTTGTGGCAATCCTCGGGAGTTGAATTAATGGTCTTTCTAGTGAGGAGCGTTACCTCTAAAATGCTATAGTGAAAAAAGATCAAGGTTGTTAGAATTGGGACTCTATGCAGTATTAGTTGGGGCAACTTCCATATTATTTTAGAATTCATAATTCTCAGTGAAAAAAACTATAAAACATGGTTAGCAATCTTATCACACATAATAGCAACATTTATTGACTCATATAACTAGAAAGCAACAAAATGAAAATATGTTAAAATCTAAATGTCATATACTTTCTTAGCCAAAAAGCTTAAACATTTATGAAAATTTTTAGACCTAGAATTCCTATGTCATTCATTTTAATCCTTCCTTCGTGGATATATGAACATCATAAAAGGCACCCTAAACCACAAACACTTGAGGATTTGTCAATTCTCATCAAATCCAATTACTTCTATATTACGTATTCACTTAACTAATGGATCATGGATATAAACCACTGCATCAAAAATCAAAGAGGAATGACCACAATTTTTCCTTTAACATTTTCTCACCTACTTTTTATTTTCATTTCACTCTATTCGACACATCCATCTCCTATCTAAAATTCTCACATATGTTAGATACTATTCAAATATGAAAACCATCACATAAATTAGATTGTTCATTTTGTATCACTAAGAATACAAAATTAATGCGAAAGTATACCTAGATCCATGATAATACTAGTAAGTCATGAGCACAGCCATTGGTCTTTCAAATCAATACGTAGTCTTGAGATATCTGTCTAATGATGGGATGTAAGATAGAGGAAAAAACTCATACAAGTGATTTGGGGACCATAACCATATATATATATATATATAGGCTAACTAAATGTCAACCCTAATTATTAGAGGAGAGAGCAATCACGATAGAATGTCGAGCATGAGTCAAGTAATGAAAATGATGAGAAGTACCCGCCACAATCAAGTAATTTGTTTTGCTTTCCCTAGTTGGTGATGATGAAGCGTTCTCGATAGTGACAGAGGTAGAAGAAAAAGATGAAGAATATTGGGCTATCCATGGATTTCCCATTGCAGAAGCCCCTACGGATTCGGAACCATTTGAGTTTTCTGGGTTTACGTTGGTAAAGAGACATAATTATGGGATTCATGGAATGAATGGTTCTGTGGTTTGTTCGGGAGGAGGACAAGAGTTTGTAGGGAACAGAATTGAGGGAGTTTCATTCATGTCCATTGCTCCTAGTTCAAATTTCACTTGTGAATTTGGAACAGAGAATTTGCCTATTGTTTGTTGGGGACCAGGATGGTTGGGGAGTGGCCAGCAATAGTTCTTTCGTGAATGTTCCATTGCCAAAGATTACTCCAGGGGAATGCATGGAAGGTCCATGTGGTGCATGTGGCATTTATTTGAACTCTAAATCTCTTTGTTTTGGGTCTGGAAAGATTTGCAAGCCATGTTCAAATGGAACTCAACTAGTGCCGCTAGATCCACCCCCTCCATCGTCATTTCCACTTTCTCCTCCTCCTCTTCTTCATCTTTCTAATAATGGTAGGAACAGGGATTTATTGGCTTACCTTCTCGTTGGATTAGTTGGAATTTGGTTGGTTTTTGTACTGTGGTATATTGTATATGGACTGGAATTGTTGTTGCAATCAAAAAAAAAATCACAATTCAATTCAACCTACTTTTAATATTAATATATTAAAAATATACTAATGTAATACCAACTGTACACTAATTTTAGGAAAAGTAATAGTTGTTAATCAATAATTTTTACAAAACTAAATATCAATGTTATATCATTGTTTATAAGCGAAATGTTATACCAACTATATACAAATGCTATACCATTATTAATAAGTTAACTGTTATACCAATGTTATACCGACTATATACTAATGTTATACCATTGTTTATAAGCTAAATGTTATATCAATATTATACCGACTATATACCAACTTTTGATATATCAATAGTTCTTAGTCAATAGTTTTTGGTTTGGTTTTTTTTTTTTTTTTTTTTTTAGGTATAAAACTGAAAATGTGGGCAATTTTGTAAATATTTCCATTTTCTTATACAAAAATGTATTTTTTCTAATTAAAAATTCTATATTTTGGCACGTCACAAAAAATAGAAATAATAATTTTAGTCCCTCTACACTTAAATACTCATACTCAAAAAATGCATTTAGACTCACAATACTTAAATTTAATTTAATCACATTAAATGAGTTAAACTTTATACAATAGTGTTGAAATACACAATTATTTTACATATAAGCCCATATGTTCAATTAATACACAACAATATCTTCATAAAGTATAGCAATAAATAAAATTTCAATCAGCATCAAACCTAAAACTTGGAATATCACTTTAAAAACTAATTTAAAATAATCATAATGAACAAAACAATATGTGTGTGTGTGTGTGTGAGTGAAAATCAATACAAACTACAAAATAAGGTGCAGAATAATACAAACCGTAGGAAGTATTTAAACAAATTCATTTAGGTATGCAAATTGCAAAAATTCAAAATGGAAAACTTGTAGAAATCAGAAAATTTTCACCTCTAAAAGCATTTTGAATTTGAAAGAAACTTGTAATTGGACTTGAAACTCCTCCATATACATATTTAAATGTTTAAAACCATTTTTGAATCAATTTTTTTTTAACATTTCTAAAATCATCTTCACACACATATGCACACATGATCATGAAAAACAAAATTAATGCATACCAACACATGTAAAATTAAATTAAAATTAAAACCACGCTAATTAAAGTAAAATCACATAAGCAAGCATAACGATGAATCCTAATCAACATGTCAAGCTCCTAATTTGGGCTTCATATTTGATTAGTTATATACAACCTACCACTCCTCCTTCCTCTAATCACCTCATGTCCATCAGCTTGTGCTCAGTATCATATACAACCATCACATAAATCTTGGAAATTAAGCTAAAAAATGGTAATAGACAAATTAGTACGTAGTTGGATTTCAACAAATAGAGTGCATGCAGTTGTCCAAGACAGATATACATAAATATTTATTATAATGTTCTGATTGCCCATGAAATTTTTCATTAAATAATGAAGAAAAAGAGAAAAAGCTTTGAAGCAACTATAAGATTAGAAATGTAAGCAACAGGTATTTCTCTCTCTGTTGTCTCTCTTCTCAAGTCAGTCAATATAAATAATGTTTATTTTTCTCTACTACTTAGTCCAAATATAAATAATGGTTTAAAGTCTCAAATAGGGCAAAAGTGAAATTTTTCCAACAGAAAGATATTAGACTTTTCAAAGGATTGGCAAGAATATCTATCATCTCAAGCTAGGAAAGAAATTCTTATCGAATCTACACTGTTTTCCATTCCATTCTTTGTTATATCCTGTTTTAAGATTCCTAAAACAATCCTCAAAACCCTTTTCTCAGTCTATTACCAACCTCCCTGATAAAAGAATTGATTAATATTCTTAATTGATGAACTTATCGTGAATGTACAATAAGTACAAATAGACAAACTCCTAACAATACAAATGAAAACTACAAATATAGAAGTATAAAATATGAAAGTATAAGATATTATAAATGTCGGGACCCCTTCCCAGAGTCAAGGGCGGCCCGACCGGCACAGCGGCCTGACGAAACTCTCTCACCAAGACGAGTTCGCCCAACCGCTGTTAAGCCATCTTTGCA
>JAJIYU010009992.1:0-16523 GCA_030144865.1 Tinospora cordifolia | reverse complement strand
CATAACTAATTATGCATGGATTAAATAGTTCATCACACATTACACATCATTCAAAGAAGTCAAACAATTTCAATCAATTTCCTAGTAAAATTCTAATAACCTAGAACTATTCAATCAAATGTTTTGAATCTTAAATCTATATAATACAAATGAGCAAGGAAGTTACGCCTACCTGATTTCAAAAATCTTCAGGGTTTCCTTTCTCTCCGTCAAGATGCTCGACACCCTATTTGCTCTCTGTTCGTCTTCATTTCATCCTCAACCAGAAAAACCAGCAAGCTCCAATCTATGTATAGCAACACCAATCACGATCTAGCAACCACGGCAGTCATGTTTTCCTCTTCTTTCCATTGTTTTCATCGTCCGGATGATGCCCTAGAACGCAAGTCACCTTCTTCATCTTCACGAACCAACAAGCACATCAAAAGCCCCAATTTCATTTTCAATATATTTGCATCAAATGACAAAGCACAAAACCCTTGATGTTTTCTTCTTATTCCGTCTGATTGTCACACAGCAGCCCAACGAAACCCCAAATCAAAACGAAATCAAATTCTTCTTCCTGTTCTGCTCTTCGTTCTTCTTCGTTCCGGCTTCATCTTCGTCCCTTGTTCGTCCTTCTAAACCAAAAATCAGATTTTCTTTTTTTTTTTCCTCTGTGATTCTTCTCATTCCTTCTCCCAGTTTCCAGAAATTTCTTGTTTTCAGTTTTTTTATTACCCTTAACCCTAAAGCTTACAAAAAAACAAGTTTTCAAAACATTATTTATTTATTTATTTATGTTTTTTTTCAGCCAAAAACCAGGGCATATATATCATTATTTTTATTTTTATTTTTTTTTTCATTTTTTTTTCAGACCCATATATATATATATATATATATATATATTTAATCGCTCGATATGTGATCACTCAATGTTGAATTTTATTTCTTTAACCAATATGAAATTTTATATATTTTTATTTTAAATTTTCTTTTGTTTATTTATATTTTTGCGAACCTCGCAATCTTTTATTTTTGATTTTATATTTTCCTACCATAGGTTATACATAGTTTAATCCATTGATATTTAATTATTTTATTTCATTTATTTCTTTTTCGTGAATATCTTATTTATTATTTTTAACTCAAACATTATAAGTTCTAAAATCAATATGTTATTATTATTATTATTATTTTGTTATTTTATTTTAAATTCTCATTTTTCTACGAAATAATGTTTTATTTCACAGTCGCTCGCGACGTGTACGAGTCCACGAAGTTGTGGGGTGTTACAAGTATTTTACTGGATTGTTGTAATATGATTACACTGGTTTAACTTTGGTTGTTTTTACTTAAAAGGATTTCCTTATTTAACGATTTTGTCATGAATGAGTAATTATAAAGTATTTTCCACTGCATTTTGATGACTATATTAATGAACTCCGGTGAATGCCTCAAAAATTGATTTTAATCATTTTATTTCGTATGAGAAATTTTCTAGACATTGACTTGAAAACTAATGATTCTGAACTGTATTTTGAAGAAAGAGATTTTTGATAGAAGAGAATTTTAGCAGCATCTTGATTTTCGACGGGCGACGATCCACACGTGAGGTATCACATGAATGGAGGTCCGATCGAAAATCGGGGTGTTACAATTGACTAGAGACAATTGAATAGGGTGACTATAAAGAATAAATGCCCTCTTCGTCAGATTGATGATTTGTTTGATCAGTTGAAGGGTGCTAGAGTATTCTCGAAGATTGATTTGCGTTCAGGGTACCATTAACTATGTGTTGGACCTGAAGGCATATCTGTTGATCCAACTAAAGTTGAAGCAATTGTTGATGGGCCTAGACCTACCACAGTGATTGAGATTTGTAGTTTTCTAGGTTTAGTGCGTTACTATTGGAGATTTGTACAGAATTTCTCACGTATTGTTGCATCGATAACTAAACTAACCCATAAGAATTTACCTTTTATATGGGATGACCTTTGTGAGCATACTTTTCTTGAGCTTAAACAAAGGTTGATCGCTGTGCTAGTACATGTTCTGCCAGAATAGGGTTAGGAGTTGATAATTTATGCTAACGCATCAGGATTAGGCCTCAGTTGTGTGTTGATGCACAATGACAGGGTTATAACCTTTGCTTCAAGACAAAAGTTCATGAGAAGCACTACCTTTTCCATAATGTAGAACTAGCAGCTATTATTTTTGCACTTAAGATTTGATGGCATTATCTCTATGGTGAATGATTCACATTGTATTTGGATCATGAAAACCTCAAGTATTTGTTCTCTCAGAAAGATCCTAACATGAGGTAGACGAGGTGGATGGAATTGCTAAAGGATTACGATTTTAGTATTGAATATCATCCTAGGAAAGCTAATATTGTGGCTAATGCACTTAGTTGGAAACGAGTCGAGACCGCCTGTATGGTTGGACATATATCTTAAGAGTGGAGATTGATGGAGCATGTGACTATGATGAGTATCTATGAGGCTTCCACCGAGACCAGAGCCAATACACAAACTAGAGCCTAGCTTGTATAGCTATATGAGATCATAGAGGGACAACCTCATTATGTTAATTATATGATGTTTAGGGCATGGGCAGACGACGCTTTTAGAGAGGAGTGGTCACAGATTCTGAGGGTACACTAAGGTTTAGGGGTCGGTAATGGATAACATTTGATACACGACCGACACGAAGTGTACTCAAGGAGTTTCACAGTTCTAGATATACCATTCATCCAAGCACCAATAAAGATGTATCAGGATGCTAAACGTATGTATTGGTGGCCTAGGATGAAGAGAGATATTGTGGTTTTTGTTCAAAGGTTTGATGTATGTCAGCAGGTTAAGGTTGAACATCAGTGACCTAGTGGCTTATTGCAGCAATTAACGGTACCTAAGTAGAAATGGGAACACATTATTATAGACTTTGTGGTAGGATTACCTCGAACTCAACAGAAACATGATGTTATATGGGTTGTGGTTGATCAGTTGAGAAATTTGCGCATTTTTTCCTAATGCATAGTAAGGATTCAGTCAATAGGTTAAGTCAACTCTATATTCGAGAGATTATCATATTACATGGGGTGCCCATGTCCATTGTGTTAGACAAAGATGCTAGGTTCATGTCTCACTTGTGGCAGAGCTTGCATACACAACTAGGAATGAGGATGAACTTGAACACAACTTTCCATCCACAGACAAACGGGCAATCTGAGATAGTAATCCAAGTTTTGGAGGATATGCTCCACGCATGTGTTCTTGATTTTGGGGGTAGTTGGGAGGATCATTTGGCATTATGTAAATTTTCTTATATTAATAACTACCAGTCAAGTATTGGCATGGCGCCATTTGAGGCATTGTATGGCCGACCATGTAGGTCTCCTACTTGTTGGGCTGAGATCTGGGTTAGAGCTATTTTGGGTCCCACTTTTGAACAGTGAACATAATAAGAAGATTAACCAAGTTCGTAAAAATTTGAAGGTTGCTTAGGGCAAACAAAAGAGTTATGTTGATAATCATTGAAAAGTCCTTGAGTTTGTTATTTGTGACCATGTACTTCTCTAAATTTCATTCAAAAAGGGTAGACACAATTTTTGGATTACAGAGAGGCTCGTGTAACACCCCAACCCCCACATTCTTTGATAGTGGACTTAACCATTTGGCGAGTTGGGTCCATGTTACTTTACAAGTGACACATAATTGACTTTTTATTTTCAATACCTCATGCCTTAGAATAAATTCAAGAATACAAATTTTTACTTAATAAAATTAAGGCAATTAAAGATAAAAGAAAAACTCAACTCCTTTATTCATAAAAAAGAAAATACATAACTTTCTAATGTAATAGTAAACTATTACATTGTTGATCAAAAGAAATTCATAACCTCTAAAATAAAAATTAAATTTCAGTGGAAGACTTATTCAAAATTGGGCAACATGCCCTTACATTAAAAGAAAACTTTCAAAAAATAGAAATTTGCTAAAATAGAAACTATCCAAATTTCATGGTCTTTATAATTTAATTTCCTGAAAAATAAGAGAGGAAGGGGTGAACACATAACTCAGTGGATCCTTTTTCAAACAACCATTATTCAAATTCAAAGTAATAACGCATTTATAATTCAATCACTTGCATGCATTAGGCGTTTCAAGCATCATATTGTTTCAAGTTGTAATTTAGACCAAAAAAGTTTCTTAACCCTTGATGTTTTTAACTAAATGCCTCCTTAGAGTGAAATATGACATCATATAGCCAATTTCATTGGACTTCTGTACTTTAGGGAGCTTACCCACCAACCAAGAACTTAGGTCTTAAAACCTCATGGCTATCCATGAGAAAAGAACATCCATAGCAACCTCATGTTCACTATGATGGTATGTGGTTATTAATGCCATCTTCTTATGTTAAAGCTCACACTCATGTATAATTTTCAGAACATAAACTATTTCAAAAAAAGAAAATTCAGTTCATAATCAAAACAAGAATCATATGTGGAACATCCAAAGTTTTTATCATGCTATGAAATAAAATCCTAAACATGTTACTAAAATGACATGACATGAGTAATGCATGGATCAAAACTTAAAAATCTGATAATAAATTGTATAATATTGAAACTGAAATTAAAAGAGTTTGATTTCAGGGAAAATACAAAACAATGAATCATGCTACTAGAGTGAATAAGAATAAAGGGTGTTCTAGTAGTCACTTCTATCTTATGATGCTTTCTCTCCAAATTTTAGGTAACATTTCCCAACGTACAAGCGCCAAGAAAATCACGCAAAATAATTTCTCAAACCAAGAACTTCTCACACACAAAGGAGAAAAGAAATGTGAGAAGGGATGCCAAGAATAGAGCTTAGAGAACAAGAAGAAATCTCAACTCTTGTTTCTTGGGATGAGAGGAATTGTGAGCATGGGGGCTTTATATAGAGTTTAAAAGGGTAGATAATGGTAAGTTTGTAGTGTTATCTTTGTAGGATGCCAATTCTGCAAAATTTCGTGTCTTCCAAGTATAGGAGAATAGCAAGTGAAATTTAGATAATTTTTTTAAATTTAGAAACCATTTTTTAGAATTTTATTCGGATTTTCTATCGATTTTCTTGAATTTTTCCTGGCCCTTTAATCTCGTCACTCGGATTGTCCTCAGTACTGCACAACGGATCTCAGATCGTGAATTCGCGAATTTGTGCATGCGTTGTGCGTCGTTGGATCGGGCGGATCGAACGCGGGCTGTTGGATCTTGGTGATTCGGTACATCTGCGCGTCGGTGCGGGCTCGATCGTGATCATCGGATCGTGCGGGTGGATCTTGGATCGTAAGATCGTGCGGGTTTAGATGTGGATTATACATTTTTAGCCATTGAATGCAGTATATATTCCCAAAATTACTTTTTAAATTTTCTATCATCCATAATTTGCTAATGATAAACCCAATTTCACTTTCTAATCTATGTATATATGGTTTATACCCAACATTGCACATATCTTTCTATTTTATTAAATCTTCCTATGTTTCCTACTTACATTATATAGGTTTGCTAATATTCTCCACTTTCTATTTTTTAAATATTGTATTTATTAGATATGTTTCTATTTCTTTAATATTCCATATTTCTCTATATTTTTCATTTCTTTATTTCATATATTTTTCTATATATCTATTTCATATTTTTATTTTCAGAGAGGTAAAAATAATTATATATGTATATATATATAATTCACTCTACTTACTTTATATTTGCTTATTAACTCCATAATTGTTCCAACATATGTATAATTACCAAATAATTCTATACAAATAATATTTGATAATTCTTCTTACCTTATATCATTTGTTAGATCATCCTAATACTAATATTTTATTTGCCTCCAATTATTTTAGAATTTTTTTCAGTAAATCTTATTTCTCGTTTTTCCTACATAATTTTCACCCAAGGGTCTCAAGAAATCTTCACTTACTTATTTCATTTAAATTTTTTTGTCAACTTTATTTATTTTTAAGTTATTTGACAAAATTATGGGATATTACAACCTACCCTCCTTAGAAAAATTTCGCCCTCGAAATTTGTACATGTTTAGGTGTTCCTACTAAACAGATGCGGGTACTTGGTCTCCATTTCACTCTCTAGCTCCCAGGTAGCCTCTTCCATTCTGTGATGCTTCCACAGTACCTTAACTAAGGAAATATCCTTAGTTCTCAGATTTTATACCTTGTGATCAAGGATTCTATCCGCTGTTTCCTCGTAGGCAGCATCATCCTGAATGTTCACTTCCTCCCAGTAGATAATTTGAGAGGGTTCAGGTTCATACTTTCTCAATATGGAGACGTGGAATAGTTATGAGCTGAAGTCATCCGGTTTGGTTGGTCTAACTCGTAAGCACATTCTTTGATTCTTCTAAGTATTTCAAAGGGTCCTACAAACCTCGGAGATAACTTCCCTTTGAATCCGAACCTTTTGATACCCTTCTGAGGACTGACCCTCAGAAATACTCTGTCCCCAACTTAGAACTCTAGTGGTCTGCTCCTCTTGTCAGCATAACTCTTCTGACGACTCTGTGCAATAATCAGTCTCCTTTGTATTAACTTGACTTGGTTGCTTATTTCTTCCACCAAGTCTGGCCTAGTTAATACATGATCTTCAAGCTCAACCCAATAGGTAGGTGATTTGCAAGGTCTTCTATAGAGAGCCTCGAATGGAGCCATCTTTATGCTTGCCTGGTAACTGTTGTTATAGGCAAACTCTGCTAGGTGTAAATACTTGCTCTAGTTTTCCTTGAAGTCTAAAACACAAGACTTCAACATATCTTCCAAAATATGGATAACTCTTTTCGACTGACCATTCATCTGAGGGTGAAAAACTGTACTCGTGGTGAGCTTAGTATCCATTTCCTTCTGGAGGCTTTACCAGAACTGTGAAGTAAAGAAAGCGTCTCTATCAGACACAATAGTCTTGGATACACCATGAAATCTGACGATTTCTTTCACATAGATTTCTTCCAGCTTACTAACTTGGTCTGTGGATCTAATCGGCAAGAAGTGAACCGCCTTGGTGAGATGATCCAGAATCACCCAAACAGTGTCTTCTCCTTTTTGGTTTCTAGGTAAACTACTAACGAAGTCCGTGGCAACGTTGTCCCACTTCCATTCAGGGATAGGGAGTGGTTGTAACATTCCAGAAGGTTTTCAGTGTTCTATTTTCACTTGTTGACATGTTAAGCACTTAGACATGCTTAGCTACGTCCTTCTTTATTTCTCTCCACCAGTAGGTTTTCCTGAGGTTCTGGTATATCTTATCCCCGCCTGGGTGCATGGTATACTTAGTTTGATGAGCTTTATCAAGTATAATTTGCTTGTTCTATCCCTGCTGAGGTACACATATCCTTTCCCCAAGCCTTAGGATGTTTTCAGCATCTATCTTGAAGTCAGTATGCTTTCCTTGCATAATTCCTTCAATTAGTTGAGCAAGCCACTTGTCTTGCCTCTATTCGTCCCTGATTTGATGTAATAGGTCCGGTTGGCAAGACATATTGTAAAGATAGGCTTCTTTCTCGTTAAGGTTTACACCCAACCTAAAATCTTTGATCAACTGGTACATCTAGCCTTTCTCCTCATCTTGTTTGTTGAACTTTCTACTCAAGGAATCGACCACCACATTGGCCTTTCTTGGATGCTAATGTAGTTGTAAGTCATAATCCTCAAACTTCATCCACCTTCGTTGCTAGAGGTTCAATTCTTTCTGGGTGTAGATGTATTTCAAACTCTTTTGATCTGAAAACAGATCAAATTTCTCACCATAAAGGTAGTGTCTCCAAATCTTTAAGGCAAACACAATGGCCGCTAATTCTAGGTCGTGAGTAGGGTAATTCTTTTCATGGACCTTCAGTTGTCATGAAGCATAAGCGACTATTAGTCTTTCCTACATCAACACTGCTCCAAGTCCACTCAGCAAAGCATCAGTATAGAGGGTATAGGTAACACCATGGGTTGGAGTGACTAGTATAGGGGCTGTAGTCAGTCTCTTCTTGAGTTCTAGGAATGATTGTTCACACTTCTCATTCTAATCAAACTTAACTCCCTTCCTGGTCACCTTGATCATAGGTTCTGCTAGTTTGGAAAAATCTTGGATGAACCTTCTATAGTACCTAGCCAGACCTAAGAAGCTCCTGATCTCTGTAACTGTCTTAGGTTGCTTCCAATCCATAACCACTTCTAATTTCTCTGGATCTACAGAGATGCCTTGCCTTCTGCGGACACTATGTGGCCAAGGAACTTGACCGTCTTCATCCAGAACTCACACTTGCTGAACTTGGCATATAATTGATGCCTTCTGAGTGTCTCCAACACTATCTGCAAGTGTTCAGCCTCTGACTTGAAGTAGATCAGAATGTCATCCACAAATACCACCACAAACTGGTTAAAGTACTATCTGAACACTCGGTTCATCAAATTCATAAAAGTTGTCGAGGCATTGGTCTAACCAAAGGGCATCACGATGAACTCAAAGTGTCCATATCTTGTTCTAAAGGTCGTTTTGTGGATATTAGACTCTCGGATCCTCAGCTGATGGTATCCTGACCTAAGATCAATTTTAGAGAAATGTGTGGCTCCTTGTAATTGATCAAATAGGTTGTCAATCCTTAGTAAAGGATATTTATTCTTTACTGTAGCTTGGTTCAACTTCCGGTAGTCGACACACAGTCTCAAGGAACCATCCTTCTTTTTCATGAATAGTACTGGGGTTCCCCAGGGTGATTTACTCGGGCTGATGAAACCTTTTTCCCTAAGTTCGTCAAGTTGAGTCTTCAACTCGATCAGTTCTACTGGTGCCATTCTGTAAGGAGGTATGGCTATAGGGTTGGTTCCAGGGTGAAGTTCAATCTAGAACTCTAACTCTCTAGCTGGTGTTAGTCCTGGTAAGTTGTCTGGGAACACATCCTCCTACTCTTTAACCACAACTAGGTCTTGAATTTTTCAACGATATTCCTAAATTTTTCTTGACCCTTTAATCTCGTCGCTCGGATCGTCTTCGAGTACTGCACGATGGATCTCAGATCGTGAATTTGCAAATTCACGCACGCGTTGTGCGTCATTGGATCGGGCAGATCGAACGTGTGCCGTTGGATTGTGGTGATTTGGTACATCTACGCGTTGGTGCAGGCTCGATTGCGATCGTCAGATCGTGCGGGTGGATTATGGACCGTAAGATCGTGCAGGTTTAGATGTGGATTACGCATTTCTAGCTGTTGGATGCAGTATATATTGCCAAAATTACTTTTTAAAGTTTCTATCATCTGGAATTTGTTAATGATAAACCCAATTTCACTTTCTAATCTATGTATATATGGTTTATACCCAACATTGCACATATCTTTCTATTTTATTAAATCTTCCTATGTTTCCTACTTGTGTTATATAGGTTTGCTAATATTCTCCACTTTCTATTTCTTTAATATTGTATTTATTAGATATTTTTCTATTTCTTTAGTATTCCATATTTCTCTATATTTTTTATTTCTTTATTTCATATATTTTTCTATATATCTATTTCATATTTTTATTTTCAGAGAGGTAAAAATAATTATATATGTATATATATAATTCACTCTACTTACTTTATATTTGCTAATTAACTCCATAATTGTTCCAATATATGTATAATTACAAAATAATTCTATACAAATAATATTTGATAATTCTACTTACCTTATATCATTTGTTAGATCATCCTAATACTAAGATTTCATTTGCCTCCAATTATTTTAAAATTTTTTTTTCAGTAAATCTTATTTCTCGTTTTTCCTATATAATTTTTACCCAAGGGTCTCAAGAAATCTTCACTTACTTATTTCATTTAATTTTTTTGTCAACTTTATTTATTTTTAAGTTATTTGACAAAATTATGGGATATTACAGCTCGCTCCAAGGTTTATTGGACCTTTTGAGATAGTTGAGAAGGTAGGTCTTGTAGCATATCGGTTGGCATTGCCACCTCAATTAGTAGGGGTACATAACGTTTTTCATGTATCAATGTTACGTAAGTATTAACATGATCCCTCTCACGTTATTGATTGGAGAAACATTAGATTGCGAGAGGACTGCATATTTGACGAAGCAGCTATAGTTGTTATCAATCAGGCCGTAAAGAAATCGCGCAACAAGGAGATACCAATGATTCGTGTTCATTGGCAGTTCCACGATGCCGAACAAGACACTTGGGAACGAGAGAATTTTATGCTTAGTTAGTTCCCTAAATTCATGGGTGTCACCTGTTGAGATTGTATTATACCATGTTAAAATTTCGAGGTCGAAATTTCTTTTAAGAGGGGAAGACTATTACGAGCCATATTTTTTGGCATTGAATCAACAAGTTTGACATGTATTTTCATGTATGAGTTAATGAATTATGAATGAAAATACCTAATTTTATGACATTAGTATAATTTTCTAAATTATAAAGGTAAAAAAAATTGATATATAAAATAATAATAATAAAGTGGTGTTAAAGGAAAGAAAATGGAATATAAAATGTATGTAAGAAAATATTGTAAGTTAAAATGCATTAAATCAAATAAATCCTATCATTTAATAGAATTTCATTGATTTCATATGGAGCCTCATGCAATTAAAAGAAAAAGAAAGAAATTATTTAATGCATGGTGGAGCCATGATGAGAAAGAAGAAAATCAACTTTTTCTCTTTTGGTGGGATGAGATAATGCCAAAATGGAGCTCATGTGGAGGAATAAAAGAGAAAAAAAAAAGAGAGAGAAGAGAAAAACGTGGGCTGATGTGTAGATAAAAAGGTTTGTCCTTATCACTTGTTATGGTGGGAGCCCCACAATAGATATAGCTATATATGTGTGTGTGTGTGTGTGTGTGTGTTGTTGTGGCTTACTCATTCTCACATTTCACCATCCAAATCTGACATAGGAAAGGAGAAAAGGAACTGGAAAACGAAATAGGAAAGAAGAAAATGAAATCAAAAAGGAGAAAAGAAAACGAAGAAGATAGAAAAAATCATGCATTTTTCAAAGATCTGTCACTTTGGGTAAATTATTTTTACCTCTTTTCAATACAAAATAGATAGGAAAGTTATAAACCACAATTTTTTTGGTGTAGATTTTAGTAAAAGAAATAGTTTATAAAGTAACCCAAAAATATGGTGTATATTCACTTAGGGTTAAACTACACAAAATATATATCATTGTATTCATATTATCGAGTAGAATATAGTTATCTAATTTATTTGTACTCATGTAGACCATAAGAATTTATATGGTGATTGGAAGCTAATATATAGTGGGTGTATATACCACTAATGATATTTTAATTGAGAGGTACAAAAATGTCGAGAATAAAATTTTGGACTCAATGACACCAAAATTATGATTTTTAGAGATTGATTGATATGTTAATTTGTGTTTATGTAACTGGAAGGGAATTAATGAATTAATATTGTGTGTGTGTGTGTGTGTGTGTGTGTGTGTGTGTGTGTGTATTAACAAGAGAAAATGTGATATAAAGGTTAGTGACAATTGAAGAAAATTTATAATATGGGAAATAAAAGTAACATTACATTGTTTCATATAGAAAAAATATGTAACATTGGAAATGATTAATTTTCCTATTTGATGTACTTTATAGCAAAATTTGGAAGTGATTGGTTCCTGTGTATCAAAAAATGAGATCTCTGTCAAACAGGATAAGTTTTTGGTATTTGGTTTGATATTGGAGGACACAACCGACAACTAGAAGATCATCGGAGGTCAAGTTAGTCTGTGAAGAGTAATTTAATTTATGTACTTAACCTTTTAATCTACTTATTGTTGTTGTATAATTGGTTGCTACATGCATTACATGTTGTATTGAAATAGGACTGATCAACGAATCTTTAGATGTGCCGACCTTGCTTGAGGATGAGAGGTTCCAGGTGCAGACATTGAATCGTGATAGTCTTGAGATAAAAGTATGGATCTTCAAATGTGTCGACCTGGCCTAAGGATGAGAGGTTCTAAGGTGCAGACATTGGATCGTGATAGTCTTAAGATAAAAGTGGTACGTTGGTACACTCTATGAATATAATAAGAGTAGCGTATGACACACTCTAGTGGTTTTTCGGCGGTACCTGTATGACCTAGTCAGTGGACCATGATCGTCGATATATAGCAGTATGGCCTAAACGATGATCACATCCATCCAAAAATGGCGGTATAACCAAAGGATCCTTAAATTAAAAGAAGGGTGCCAAGTTTAGATACTGGATCCTTGGAACATGACATAATTTATGAGATATTAGACTACTGCATCTTTATATATTAATGATTGTGCGTGCTATTCGTTGTTCCATCTTATTCACTATTTTTAATTAATGCATGTGAATTCTTTAAATAATTAAATGTTTATGATATTGCTTGTTGCATTGTATGGTGAATACTAGACTTAAGTAGATAATATCAACTTGCTTCTCATTGGGCTCATCTGGATATTTAGCTCACTACTCTTAACATTTCAGGTTTGTATGGTGTGGATAAGGGGAAAGGTGTGGTGATCGCGTGATCTTTCTAGCATAGTCCACAGTGGGTTGTTTTTGTTGTTTTGTTATTTTGGTACTATAAATTAATATGTAAAAGTTTTGAAAAATATAAAGCTGAACTGGATTTTGTTAATATAAATAATTTTAAAGACTTCCACTATTGATTTACATTATTCCACTTGCCTTTATATGCACTCTGAATACTATACGATTGGATAGTAAGACTTAACAGTAGTCAACGAGTTTGACTAGTGGAGTGGACTTGTCAGACTACTATGTCGGTCAGGCCGCTCGTAGGTTTATAGAAGGGGTCCTAACAACAATGTACAACACATTGAATATAAGCACGTTGAACGCATAGAAAATAATGATAGTGCAGTATAAAAATGAAATTGAAAAATA
Organism: Tinospora cordifolia; assembly: GCA_030144865.1. Classification (NCBI taxonomy): domain Eukaryota; kingdom Viridiplantae; phylum Streptophyta; class Magnoliopsida; order Ranunculales; family Menispermaceae; genus Tinospora; species Tinospora cordifolia. Next base: position 3,587 of record JAJIYU010009992.1, on the reverse strand, counting down.
AATAATAAACATGAAAAATATATTTCATGATGAAAGATTAACTTATTAAAAATATTTGTTGATTTGAATTTGGTCAACATTTTGGATTAATCAAAAGCGGTGCAGATCACAAAGTAGTAGGACATCTCAATAGGTGGATATGACTGTCGAGTTTTAAATTATTATTTCAATTTAAATGAATCATACATGTGTGTATTTAATGATGTGATTGAATGATTTGGATGAATGCATGACATATGGCACGAAATACTGTTGCTTATATATGTGACTCATATGGGATGAGCAACTAAACATGATCTTACTATTTTGAAATGTTGTGAAAATGATTTTGATAGTTTATGTTTTCCGTTCATTTTATGACATGAAGTTCACTAAGAAAAGAGTAATAAAGATTTTAACCACGTACCAAGGCAATGACCGGCCATTAGGTGTGATTGTGGGTGTCCCTACCCAGGCTTGGCTTTGGTCGTTTATTTGTTTCTTAAGATTGACACTACTATCACAACAGTGATAGTGGTGAGATGGGTGGAATTGAGGGTCATAGAGGACCTCACTCTCTAATTAGGGTCCTGAATAGGTCACCTACCTTTGGATGTTACCTCTGGATGATATCTCGGACCATAGGGGGACAAGGAGGTGAGTCCCTTTGGTTTTGGCAACAACTCAAAATAACTGAATGTTTGAAATGCTTAATGCTTGGAAGTGTGTCACATGTGAGTTTATTTAACTAATATAATGGTTTGAATATTTGGTTTGATCCACTGGGCTCTTTGAGCTCATTCCACTCTTAATATTTCAGGTCAATGCTAACAAGGAGCGGCTAGAGGCTTATCCATAACTAATGTTAGTTTTCAGTAATGGTTTTAATTTTGTTGGGCATGGTGGCCCTATAGAGTCATAGTCAATTTTTACTTTGTAAGTTGAATAACAAGGAACCATGGGACCCAAATAGTATCTATTTATTTTAAATGTAAGAGATTTATTACATTGATGATCAAATTTGATAGTTGACCTTTTACAATATCAATTTTATTTGTTACATGGTTATTTTACTTGTTGACCTTGTATTTGTGCAAGATTGTGACATAGGTACTAGAAAGAGTAACAGTGATACCCTATTTCCCGAGTGACCTAATGAGTAATCTATATATGATGAATAGATGGTTTATGAACCACTATAGTCAAAGTGGTATTAATGAATTAGATTGCATTTAATGATCAACGAGGGTAATCGACATTATACCCTTAGAAATGATCATCATGAGGTGGGGTGTTACAATTAATGAGATTAAAACCCACTTTAAGGGGTGGTTGGTCTATGAACAATTGTTGGTAGTTCATGCGATAATGTCTTGCTTTGGTGATGGGTGTGTGATTGCATGCACAAGATTGATTATGCCTCACATATCTTTCCCATCCATCAAAAGGTCAATGAGCATACAAACATGTAACCATCAACGCCAGTGATGTTCTTGCGAGGATCACTCAGCTAGGGGTATCACCTATGGTCAACTACCTTACCTTGATCGGTGAAAAAATAATTTGATGCTTTTATCGCATAATGTATTGCAGTGGTTGTATGTGTGATAGGTTTGTGTATGTCAGTAGATTAACTTTAGATTCAAATAATCTACTAAGCTCATAGAGCTCGGTCTTACTTTTTTAGATGTTGGAACCTAATGAAGGGTCAAAGTCTCTCAATATGAGAATTTACATTTTCTTCCTTTTACCTATTTCCTAGAACTTATCACTATGATGTAACCTAATAAATGAACCAATCTTATTGTAATTATATATATCATAAAAGAAAGGGTAAGACACTTAATTGGGCCCACTTAAATAGGGCAACTTTTGAATAAATTGATCATGGTCCATAGTTGTGAGATACTAACTATGAAAATGAATAATGTTTACTTTGTTCAGTCCTAATGGAAAAAATGAATAAAAATATGATGACACGAAAATGTCTTACTACCAATGTTAGCAAACCAAAAAAGAATAAGATAAGGACAAAAAAAGAGAAGTTACAGCTTTGCTTCAGATTCTCGACTTTACACGAAGTTTAAAGATGCAAATATTTTTCCACTGATAGTATATTTTGCTATTAAATTGAGAATTTTCAAACTATGCAAAAGATTTTCTCAAGCATTAAGAAGTTTTAAGAAATAAACTAGACCTGAACTACAATATCAAAAGAGGGTTGTTATAGGTTGTAACTAGCTTCCATGCCTATGATGTTCAACCTTGATATGTATGCATATGTCACACCTCTATACATGGTGTGTTACATTTCTCTTCAAACAAAACCACTAGTAGGTTTTTTTTTGCATCATGATACATCTTACTCGAACTTCTATGAATAACATACAAGGAACAGTGTAGCTATTCAAACATGAGCTATCTAAATTGTGGATCAATGATACCTATAGTTAGCCTCTAGATTAACGTGCACCATTAAGACTCACTGTCCACTTGGCATGCTCAATATCATCAATCCAAGCCCTAAAAATCACAAAGTCTACATCCAATGGTTTTTCTTTATAATATCATGTGTTGACATTGTCTGGGCTTTCAATTGTGCACATATAACTGACTCTATCGAAATGACATGGATACTCGTCATCGACCGATCCTCGAAGAATCTCCATTACTAAGACATATGATATGCCATACAAGTCATTTACACCCTTTTCCTACTTAGAGCATCAACTGTCACATTGACTTTGCTTAGATGGTATTTAATAATAAAATAATAGACCTTTAGGAGCTTGAACGACCATCGGTATCTCATGTTCAAATCCTTTTGGAAAAGAAGATATTTTAGACTCTTTATGATTTGGGTGGAGAATAAATTTTTCATTGTATAAATAGTGCTTCCAAATCTTTAATGGAAAGACCACTATTGCTAGTTCGAGATTATGACTAGGGAAATTCTTCTCATGAATTTTTGGCTACCTCAAAGCATACATAATAACCATGTCATCACCAAGCCTACACGAGATGCATTTGTATAAATCAATAAGTCTGGATCGAGTTCATGTAATATGGATACTAGCATAGATGTGAGTCTCTATCACTAAGGTATGTCTCAACAATTAATAATCGCCTCAATCTTTGAGGGATTAACATATATCCTTGTAGCATTAACCACATGACCTAAGAATTTTATCTCAAATAGCCACAAACCACATGTGTTAAATTTCATGTATCAAAGGTGATCCTTTAATATATGAAAAGCGATCCTTTTGTGTTCAACATGATCCTCATGCGACTATGAATATAATACTATATCATCAATAAAAATGATTACAAATTGATCCAAGTGTTGCCAAAACACCCATTGCATAAGTCCATAAATGTAGTTGGGGCATTGTTACACCAAATTGGCATCACTAGATTCACAGTGTCCATAACATGTTTGGAAGGCAATGTTTGACAATCCTCTTCCCTAACTCTTAGCTGATGGCAGTCATATCATGTAATACCCCAAAATTTTGTCAAATAATTTCAAATAAATAAATTTCAAAGATTTTAAGAAATTTTGGGTGCAAATGGTGGGTTGGCACTTGAAAAATAAAATAAATTAG
>JAJIYU010009991.1:0-16485 GCA_030144865.1 Tinospora cordifolia | reverse complement strand
TACTTGACCTAGTCAAGAATAGTTCACATACGTTCGTTCCCTTGCCTTAGTTACTAAGTCACTGGGATGCTCTAAGAAATGAGTTAAAAAACACTAACAAGCTCTAAGAAATGAGTTAAAAAATACTACTCACTGGGATGTTCCGCTACCGGCGTTCCTCTCGCGATCGGTCATGTCCCGCTAGCACTGGGTCCTGCAAAATCGACGCAACTTCTTAACATCAACATAGAACTTGGCCCACTCTAATTCTATATCATTGGTTAATCAATTACTTGACCTAGTCAAGAATAGTTCACATACGTTCGTTCCCTTGCCTTAGTTACTAAGTCACTGGGATGCTCTAAGAAATGAGTTAAAAAACACTAACAAGCTCTAAGAAATGAGTTAAAAAACACTATTCATTGGGATGTTCCGCTATCGGCGCTCCTCTCGCGACCGGTCACTTCCCGCTAGCACTGGGTCTTGCAAAATCGACGCAACTTCTTAACATCAACATAGAACTTGGCCCACTCTAATTCTATATCATTGGTTAATCAATTACTTGACCTAGTCAAGAATAGTTCACATGCGTTCGTTCCCTTGCCTTAGTTACTAAGTCTATTTGATTGACCTCGGTCAATCTTGGTCAACCCTAGTCAACTTATCATTTACTAACCTAGCTGGTCAACAAAGTCACACAGGGTCAATTTAGGTTTTTATGGGGTCAATTGGGCAAAAAAGGGTCAACATTTCCAATTCTAATTACTTAGACACAAACCTTAGCCTATAACCCCATCTACACAACCATTTTCTAGATTTTTCTACGGGAAATCCATACATTGAATTTGCGCCAAATTTGCAGAATTGTTCTAGACTTCCTAAAGTTTTTTCAGAATTTTAAATTACAATTTTTGGGCCTCATTTACTAAGGTTTCCAAGCATGATAACAAAAACTGCACAGATTCTATATCCCCTGTGACAGGCAGTGACTATTTGTCTTAGTTGACCTAGCTACACAGATCAGAATGTCCTAAAATTTTGTAGGAAACTTCTAGACATATCTACGGATCTTTCCACCAAATTTCAGCTAAATCTATCATGGTTTGGTCAGTCAATTTTATCTCAGAAATTTCGGCCAGATTGCAAGAAATTTCTGGGTTTAAGGATTCCACTATCTTCTAGTGTTTTTTTTCCTCATTCAACCACCATTCTATGGGTTGTTCCTTGTGTCCACTTACAATTTACAGGTCATAACACATCCACTAATCACAACCACTTCGAATCAATAGCATGCAACATCAAAAACATGTCTATCATTCCATCAATATTAGACTATATTCTAAATAACACAGGGAATTTGCTCTAGCACCCTACAATCATGGCATATTTGCTTGTATTAACAAGACACATCCACAAGAGTTCAAGGTCAAGTCTTTATACCTTTCTAGAACCTCTATTATGGGGTCTACAATGACTCTGGTCCCGACTCGAAAAGGGTGCCTTTATGTGTCCCGAATGTAGCTCTTATTCTGGTCTCAACTGTTTCTGTTGGCACTGTTGCAACAGTATGTCTAACAGTTAGCGACAGTGACTTATAAAGCACATTGAACGTTCCAATTTCTGGTTTCTACCACTTTGACACTTGAATACTAATGATAAGGAGCAGAATGATGGATTTTTACCTTAGGAACGTGCCTAGAGTGGTTCAAGAGTGAACTTTCCCAAGGTTGCTCCAACTGTCTCTGTTACATGGTTGTGACAGTGAGTAAGGGTTCTAAAATCATGCATAAGGCCCTATTTTTTATTCTCTAACTCTTGGATATCAAAGTACATACGAAAATGAGGGAAATGAACCATTTTACCTTCAAAAAGGACTGGAAATGGCCAAGGTCCAAGGCTTCAAAGATGGTTCCAGCACACACTTTCTGGTTTTTCTCGGTTTAAACAGTTTGGACAACCCTCTTCTTGATGATTTCTGCTTCAGACAGCTCCAAGACTGGGCAAACTACTTGTAGGACCTTGTAGGTGGTGGTACAAGCTTCAAATCAAGCTATAGTTTGCATGATTTGGTGAAAAATTGAAGAAGTTCTGAGCTTGGAAAGTTGCTTACAGAATTTAAAAATTTTGTATTAATTTGCGCTTAAGAATGCCTTTTTTGTTATATGGGGGTGCTTGCTTGGCAAAGGTGTGGATGATATGTGGCTTCCAGGTGGCATTTAACATCACATGCTGGATGCCCAGTTGGCAGCTTTCATTGGCCAAATTGGAGGCCATGAAGTGATGGCCAAAACCATGGATCAAAACCATGAACTCCCATGATTTTGCTGAAAAAATCTGCGGCAAAATCCCCAAAATTCGGTCAAAAATTTGCCAAAAACCTTGCATTTTCGCGCACAAAATCACTCAAAAAAAGAGGGGGCCTGTTTGGCCTTTGGGCGCATGGGCCGACCCATGCTGGGCCCGCAAGACATGCGAGCTCAAGCCCACGCGCACCCTGCGCGCTCGGGTCGGGCCTGGGGCCCGACCTGACCCGACCCCCTTTTTTTTTGTTTCCCCTTTTTATTATTTACATATATATACTTGTATATATGTGTTATATATCGAAATTTCACTTTTTTTTTCTAAATTGTTAAATTGTCCAATTCATCATTTTTCATCAAAATACCAACATTATACACCATTTCATCATTAATTTAATTATTTTCTCCAAAAATTGTATAATTTCCTCAAAAAATTTCATTTATCATTCTAAAAATTCAATAATTGCTCCAAAAATTCATAAATTAATCCTATAATTTATTTTCCTCAAGAAAACACCTTTTTTCCAATATTTTCATGTGTTTTCTCTTTAAAATTGTATTTTCTCAAATTATTCCTATTTTTCTTAATAATTAATCCGAAATTGAGAAAAATTGAAAAAAATTTTGTATTTTTTCATTAAAATTCTAGAAAATACATGGAGTACATAAATGTCGGATCCGTCAATCCGATGTCAAAAATGTGGGTCGTCACAAATTGGTTGAACTCAAAATGAATTTTTAAACATTTATAATAAAAGGCAACATGTTCCCATCAAAGGTAAAAAAAAAAAAAAAAAATCTTTTGTAGCACACAACTAAAGGTTTGTCTCATTACATTCGTAATTCAATAACTTTTTTTATTATCCAAAATTAGAAAACAAGAAAGCAAACAACATTATGTTTTGCTAATTGAATTTAAAATAAATATTTAAACATTTGTTAAAAGACAACATGTTTCCATGATTCCATGAAAAGTAAAAAGAAAAAGAAAAAAAAAAAGAAAAGAAAATCAACTCAATCTAGTAAATTTCCTACGCCAATTATTTAATAATTTAGGGTGGAAAATTTTGTTGCTTGGATATTACATGCACAAACCTTTTTAAGCCCAAGATTTGCCTAATTTATTTTGTTTTGTCTACATTTGGGGTCATCAATTAGAAAAATTTAAGAAAGAACAACTCGCTCAAATAAGAATTAACTCATTTATCACTATTTTTTTTTCTTTTGAGAGAGAAAAAAGAAATATCTTGCTCAAATAATGTAATATGCCAAAACTTTAGTCATATTAAATTATGGTTTTAACTCAAATTAACCATGCTCACTAAGGATTGACCATGGTCAAGAACTAGTCAACTTAACTGGTGCAACACATTTATTTGAAATGATTGAAAAATTAATTCAAGGTAGAAACAATGGAATTATACAATGAGCTTCGTATCATAATGCTTGAGACACCAAGGCAAGGAAAATTTTGAATGCAATGGTACACACTTGGATTACTAGGGTAACCAGAACAAAAATGGCATAATAGAAGATTTAAATTATTTAAATTAAGTATTGCAATAACTGGAACAACAATACAAAAGCATTGCACTGCACTCCATTCCCTAAATTAAAATTGTTTCGAGAAGCCTATTTTGCATCAAGATTATCATCAATCTAAGGGTTCATTGAATGCTAACTGTCATGTTTGTGAAAGAGCACACTTGATACTCATTGGCCATGGAGAGTTGGGCTTGGATCACATCCCAGTGAGAAAGTTAGACAATTGAAAAGCTGGGCCTTGGTCCACTTTCCAAATTAGTGAAATAGGGATAGTTGCATCAATTACAACAGTTAATGCTCTTCCCCATGATGTTGCATATCAAGATCTCTACCTTCTTTAAAAAACTCTCAGCTCAAGTTTCAGCCTTTAAACCTAACTCAGAGGCTTACCACACTTTTATTTGAAAAAGGGATTTAGAGAATGGAACTTTCCATTCTCTAATGTTGCAAAAGGAAGAGAAAACTTGTGAGAATGTAGGAGAGCCCTTGTTGAGCCTTAAAAGACCTTAGGGACCAGCAACTCCAATTAAATACCTAAATACCAACTTATTTCTAATTGCACATATGGTAGAAATGGACCAAGTCATGAACATGTTTGTTACAAAAGCACTATTGTCCACTCATTTTGGGCGATACTTTGTATAAACCACAAACTACATCATAATGAGACCTAAACACCATTAGATTGTGGCATTTTCCAAGATCACAACATCAACAAAATAACATAAATCTGTGTCCAATAGATCAAGAACTAATCTCTGGATAAAGTTGGGGCTGGTTGCACTAATGAATCTGAGCCTAAAAACATAGCAACAAGCCCACTTTGACCTCGATTTCAAAAGTAAAAGGGCACTAATGAAACCACGATGCTTAAACCTTTAGAAACTAAAATGGCACTTTGTTTCTTCTTTGAATAATTTTGTGCTTATTAGATTGAGTCATTGGGATTGTAAACCTCAACAATAGACATACATAGAATGTCATAAAGCTAATAACTCATCTACTAAATATGAAAATTTTATTGAATGATCACATGAATTAACAAACATAATAAAGATATATATTGAGATCATGAAAAGGATTTTAGGCAATGGGCAATCATTTTATTTCAACACCAATACTATTGCCTTCGGTCTATTGTCAATCAATATTATCTATCCAGATCCCTTCCCTAGCCCAAAGGGCAGGCCAATCGGCACGATGACTCAATGAACTCACTCATTGAGTCAAATTTGCCCAATCACCGTTAAGTCTTTCCAACCACAACATCAAGCTACATCGAAGTAATTTAAACATTTATTTAGTAAAATGCGAGAGCAACAAAATATTACAAATGGTCTTTGTTCCAAAATATAGTTGACCATTAGTTACATATACAAAAATGACCAACCTCTGACAAAGACCAAGAAAAGGAAAAGGAACCGCCCAGGGACTAGGCTATCACCACGCCTTTCCTTTTTTCAGCCTTTGAGGAATCTGAAATGTTAGTAGAGTAGTGAGTCTAATTTGCGACGTGGCTAGTAAGTAGTAAAACCAGCGTATTACCTATAACTAGCATTCCAAAACAATACGTGCATGAATGAATAGTAATAATAAAGCAATGCATGATAACAACGCATGTAGTAAAATATTTATAAACAATGCAATAGTTAAAGAAGGACAGTTTGATTACATGCTAGTTGAAAACTGTATCAAGGCTGGGTTCAAGTCATCCAACTCTATAGTCATCGCTTGAGCGAGTCATGAGTCAAGCATATCGACCACTCAAGCGGGTCATGGGCTGGGCGTATCCGTCAAATACCCTAGTTCGCGCTCAGTCCTCAAGTGTCATCACTCGAGCGATTTGAGCTTAGGTGCATTGATCATATGCCCTAACCCCAACACTCAGACCACGAGTGCAATTCCAATCACATCATGTACCCTAATCCCGACGCTCAGACTTCAAAACTATGACTCACTATCGGTGTACATGTATACATTTCAAACTAATTGATGTAACTCAAATCACATGAAACCATTCAACCAATGTCATTTCACACACATTTTTATGCAAGAAATATAAGTTACAGTAACATCTGAATTAAACTACTTACCTCGAGTCCTGCACACTGATGTTCCATCGACACTCAACCCAGTCCCACCTTATACACTCAAATTTGTGTCATTAAAACTTAATTTTAGTTATTTTGTGAAACATGGCTCAATTCTAATTCAGATATCCCTAACTAGTCTCAGTAGACCCAAATTTGACTCGATCAAATTGGTCAAACTTGGTCGATTAGTCAAATTTGGTCAAAACTAGTCAACTTAGGCAAAATTGGTCAACATGGGTCCACTTGAGTCAAATTAGGTCAAAATAAGTCAATTTCGTCAAAATTCTCAATTTTCCTACACTTAGTCAAATTTCTAACGTTTTGTCTTATCTGTGCAACAAATTTGACGATTTTTTTACGATCAATCTGTGTGTTAGATTTGCACAAAACTTTCAAATTTGATCGGTACCCCTTGAATGTTTCCCAAAATTTTAGTTTTCAATTTTGGGACTTCATTTGGTATGGTTTCCAAGTGGAATAACATGAACTTCCATTTTAAGCTTTTTGTTTTATCTGCGCAGCAAATTTACTGATTTTTCTGCGATCAGTCCGTGTTTCGGATTTGTGTGAATGTTTTCCATAATTTTAGTTTTCAATTTTTGGACTTAATTTGGTATGGTTTTCAAGTGGGACAACAGGAACTATGAATTCTTTTTTTGCATGTGATAGGCAATCACATTGTGTATCAATTGACCCATCTAACCATGTCCATTTTGGACGAACTTGGTACACTCACTCCTGGGTTGTCCAGCAAGGTGTACACAAAATTTCAGCCCAAAATGAGAAGTTTTGTTAAGTCAACTGATCCCTCGAATTTTCAGCTAAGTCATAGAAAATTTTGGGTTCATGTTTTTCATTGCTTTCTAGTGTCTATTTTCCCTCGATAAACATTCAATCTAAAGCTATTTCTTACACTTGTCATTAGTATTTAGGTCATAGAATATCTTCATACTAAGTTTATTTGAATCACTAAGCATATATAACAAAAATCTGCTCATACATTTTATCAAACACCTCACATGTCTCTTCTACAAACTCTGAAATTTTCTAAGTGACAAAACACCTACCTAAAAGGGCATCTTTGCATGCATATAACACCACGAATACAAGTGCTTAAGGTTCGAGGTTTATACATTCTTGTAGCCTCAAATGTGAGGTTTCATCTCCAAGTCTCAACCCAAACGGACGTCCCTAGCTGCTTCAGTTGTGGTCTCAAAGTTGCTTCCAAGAACAACTTTCTGCTAAAACTACTGTCAGGTTGCAAGTAGCTCACTTCAACACCTTGTCAACACCATTCGAAAGTTTAGATTTTGATTTTTGATAGTTGAAACTTGAAGTATACATTACAAGGATGTGGTAGGGTGTCTTTACCTTAAGAAACGACGACCAAATGGTTGTGAAAACGTCCCTCCAAACCCCAAATCACACGTCTTTCTCTGCTTCTGGTTTCCAACTATGTCAAACAGCTCCCCTTCGTGGTCATTTTCATCTTAGTTGACTAGTGTTTTCAACCAATGGCTTGCACAATCTTAAAAAGGATACTTAGAGCTTTCCAATGGCTATGAAATCATGCAATTCTGAGTTGGGATAAAAAAGTTATGAGGGGTAGAAAATGGGGTGTTGTAGCTGAAAATCTATACAAAATTGGTCTTTGGTGTTGGTTTGGGGGGTATTTGCATAGCTCCTACGATGTCACGTGGCCACCCACATGACCTAGGGCTGGCCTGGCATGGTGCCCCGTCGGCCAGAGTTGCGAGGGCTGGTCAGTGGCGGTGTCAAAGAAGAAAATTGGAGCTTAAAACCAAGGGTGAAATGATGGTTCCTGTTAGAAAAAATCTATAAATAGAGGGGAACAGAGAAAAAGAGAGGGAAGAAGAAGGGGCTAGCGCATGGGTCACCCAGCACATGGGTCGGCCCATGTAACCCGGCCCAATCGAATTCCAGCCCACGCTTACGAGTTTGGACTGCTCACTAGCTTCCCTTTTTTTGGGTTTTCTCTTTTTCTTTTCCTCTCTTTTCTTTTCATTTTCCTTTCCTCTTCTTTTTTTTTTTTTTAAAAAATTACATATTTAACCCAAAAATTAATATTTATTCTCTCAAACCATCATATAATTATTTAAAAATTCTACAATCACCCCAAAAATTCATATTTTCTTCCTAAAAATTATATTTCTTCAACAATTAATGTATTCTTTTTTCAAAATTATATTTTTTAATTAATCTAATTTTTTAAATTAAACAGATAAAAATTAGAAAAAATTTAAAAAAAATCATATATTTTTATTAAAATTTCAAAAAAATACATGTAAATATCTATATCGAATCTATCAACTTGGTGTTCAAAAATTTGGATCGTTACGTTATCAATAAGGGATGCTAGTTTTATTGAAGAAAGCTGCAAGAAGACTCCAAATCCAGAACTTTGCATCTCTTCATTGAAATTAGATCCTTGAAGCTATACTGTAGATGTAGTAGGACTCTTACAGAAATTGAAAAAGCTAATGGCACTGCAATTTTGTGATATATCTCTACATTATTAATGTCTGATAATAATGCAATGATTATGTCTACAACTATCAATCCACCCCATTACATCATCCCTCGCAACCAAAGCCTGCAAAAATGCCAACTGTTCCATCAAATAGCCATAGGACGTCTTAATCTAGCTCTAGAAGAGATGAATAAAGGAGATTATAGAAGCGCCAGTTACGTTATAACAAATAGCAGACAAAGTATTCAGGATCGCAATTGTGGGTTACACAGAAGGGCCAATGCCTATTCCAGATCTTCCACCGGAACTATTATGCATGAATGACATCATGATAGATCTTGCTAGAGTTGTTGATTATTTAACCGGAAATGCTTTTGATTGAACCCTTGCCCATCACTTTCAGAATTTGGAGAACCATGATTTTGTTTGTTATTGTTATAAATGTTTGATCAATCTTCATTTAGTATTCTAATTATCATCAAATAATATATTAAAGGTAATGTTTTGTTTATATATATATAAATTCAAGGGTGCACGTATCTTAAATTGCCTTTTCTTACACAACTAAATGCTAGTTCCACTACATTCATGATCCAATAATTTTCTTTTGTTTATTGAAGGGTCATTAATTTACAATCCCAAATAAATAAATAGCAACTTGCTTAAATACGAATTAATTCGTTTTTTTTTTTCGAGAAAGAGAAAGGAAGCAACTTGCTCAAATAAGAATAGAAAATTTCGTTTGAAGAACTTAAAATATAATGCTTGTTCGTCTTTCCTCCATTCTCTTCCTTTCACCTTAAAAAAAAATGAGCTAAAACAAACTAGGTTGCATGGCTTTGCGGGTCACATTGGGTCAAATTTTGGCTAAATACTAATTCAACTTGATTAGGTTCGAGTTGAAGAATATCCAACCCATTCGCACCTAATAAACTCCATAAACTCAATCCATCTTGTTATGATTTTGGTTTAATTGGCAATGTTTGATGCAGATCCAATTTCATTGCCCCACGGTATCTTTTGACTGGATATCAAAGATTTCCTTCCAGTCCGATTTTGGAAATAAATGTCTTTTATGGTTACTTGATCTTTCCAAGAATATTGCCTAACAGTCTGCTTGTAAGAAGGATTGTTTTCTTCCATTTTTGCAAAGATAATAGTTATCAATAAAATCCAGCATCGGATCACGATTTTCTCAATTAACTGTCGTTTTCAGTTTTCCAAAAGATTTTCTTCTTGTTGCCTTTCAGTTTTAGAATGCTTGTGATCTTCAAAGATCAATCTTGCCATTCTTGTTTTTTTTTTACTGTTACAGAGTTTTTAGTTTTCGCATCTCATTAAGAACATTGTGTCTTGCTTTAATTTGAAACATTCCTTCATTCAATAATCAATATCTAAGAAAATTGGAATGTTCTCAAACAGGTCGTCAGTATTTATCACAATCTACTCAAATCAAAAGAAGATTTCAGCTTATGGTAAAATATCAAGGATTGCTATCGTTCTGGAAAGTTTTTAGATTTTCCAACAAGATTGTTGCAACACAAGATGTCACGGTATATCGAACAGTCCGCCCAAAAAGAGTTTCCAGAATCTGTTTCTCCAAAGGAAAGCTCTAGTTCTGCTCTCTATTTTTGTCGTTCATATCAAAATCTTTAATCATCACTCAAGCATTATTCGAAGACCATTATTGTTTTTCTAAGAGCCTTGATTGTTTCTTTATGTCTGTTCGTATGTGAGTGATCAAGTGAAGTAGCAGTACTCTGTTATTGTTCAGCATATACAGCTGCGTCTGTAGAAGGTTGCTGAAATCTGTTCTGTCAAGAGTGACTGTTGTCTTCTTATGAATCTAGTGTTTTGAAGTGTACTTTTGTGGGTTGAGGTACCCACTGTGTATAGATGTAACTTGCAAAACTATAGTGGATTCTTGAACTGGACGAGGCCCCGCAAACATAGGTGGTTAACAATGAATTGCATAATCATATCGTGTATCCAACTGCTTGCCTTTTCATTTTTTGCATATTGGTTCATTCAGTGACTCCAGTTATTTCACATCTCAATTCAATAACTTTGAATTGGTTCAAGTCAATTAATCAGGTCAATCTACTAGTATACTCGTTATAAAATTTCATAATTTGCTTAATATATCAATGAGTTCTAAGTGGCATTCTATAAAATCATTTCGATGTTAAATTCAAATGTGATAGATGCACAATAAAACATCAACAAATTCAATAATAGTAAATGTCTATTGTAAAAATATTTGTAGAGTTACAAATATAGATTATTAAAAATTTAGATACTTTAAGTTACATGTTATGTAACAATCCTTATTTTGTAACAATCTTTTTTTTTAACTAGAATCTGAGAAGAGGAGAAGGAAGCCCTTACAGTGGTAACGCAAGGAATTACCACACTAGCAAGAGCACATTACCAAACAACACGTAGTGGCCTAATTGTTGCTGAATGAGAAAATGACGTTATGCTTAACACCTCAAGCTTGAGGTGGCAACATGCATGGAAATTGAGAGATAAGGTGGCTGGTTGCATGAGGATTAAAGTGAGATATGGCAACGAAACCACTCATGCAATTAATTGTAAAATCATCCTCTCTCCTCCAACACATTCCTCTTCTTCCTCATCCTTGCTCTAGCTCTTGCAACTTTCCTCTCCTTCATCCTCCATTGCTGCAACTTGTGAGCTAAAAAAGACAAATTGTTTGTGGCAATCCATAGGACTTGAAGTTTTGAATCACATAGTGGTTGAAAATGAGGCTTTTTGGTCATTGAATCTAGGCATGATACATTTATGTTTTAATATTAAATTCTTTAGTGGCATTAGATTCCATAGAATATGAGAATTCTAGAAACAAAACTTGTACTTGAACTATGAAATCTAATTCGAAACCTAGCTGTAGATGGTTGTTTGTGGTGTATGGTCAATTGTGATGCTTAAGAGAATATGAGAACCATATTTTGGGCACTTGCACCTCTATTTTGAGCTCGGAATTGAAATCCTACCTCTGTTTCCTTGTCAAAAACTTGAACACTGAATCGGTTTTCATGTAAACACCATGACTGTGTGACTAATGACCTACAAGTAAACTAGGGTTATACTATACAAGTTGGTGGCCTTTTAGCCTCTATTTTGGTTGATGAATCGAGTTAAAAATTGTGTAACTTGAGGGCTGGAATACTTAAGATTTCAAGAGTCTAAAAAGACCCCTTAATTGAATTTAACGAGTATCAAATCATGTCCAAAAAAATATGAAAAAAATCTTGGTAAATGCATTACCACTATAAAACTCGACTAAGTTGAAATGTGTATACTGAGCACAAATGACCTGGTTGACCAAACCAAACAAAGTTAACTCGAAAGAGATTCGTTGACCCATGGTTGACTTGGTCAAACATAGATCAAATTGTGCGTTAACTTTTAAAGTTAAAGAATTACGAGTTAATATTGTGCACATCATCATATAATGAGTAAAAGCCTATTAAGCACAGGTTGAGTAGTGTTCCACAGTGATACATTATAAAGAATAATCGAAAAAGTAAAGTGTATATGAATTGTAATTTCAATTTATTTACTTATGTATTTGTTTTGTACAATTGTATATTATTCTATATTTTCTTTCCTATGATGTTGGAAAATTTAGATAAAATATATATTTTTATTGCTCCAAGTTTGTTACGGTCTGCCTTGACTCATTAAGTGAAAATCTTTGAACTTTTGAGGCAATGGCTAAATTCACTGAGTAGGTTTGATGGGCTTACATACGGTGTTTGCATTTGTGACACTATTTCAAGACACAGGGAACAGGAAAATCTTTAGATGTTATTGTTTTGTGATTCATGAGCTTGTTCGTATGTGTTTATGCATTTCCATGTTAATTCTAATTGTTCATGCATACATGGTTTCAAAACACTTACCATGAGTCATAGGTTGAGATTACTATTCATTGAGCCCTCCATTGTTTTTTGACTCACTGCTCTTCTAACCCTTTTTAAACCCTTAGGCATCTACAAAAGGAAAAGGTATAGTAATAGCATAGAGCTTTAGAGTTTCATTGGATAGGTTGGTCTAGGTTTGTTTTTGAAAAGTCTTGTTGTTATAAATTAGACAGGTTAAATGTATTTTGGAAAATCTTGTGAATATACGTGTAATGTTTCCTCATGTGTTTGTAATTTAGTGCTTCCACTATGCTATTATTTTACATACATTCCGATAGGTAGAAATGGCTCGTTGAGGCTTATCATTAGTCAGGCAAGCAAAGTCGTGATGAAGTCATCAGGCTATTGTACTATTTGAGCAACTTGAGGGGTCCTAACATGTTAAATCGTGAACGAACCCATATAAGATCAAGTAATAATTTTTAGATCAGACCCAAATCAATTCAACATATAGACCCAAACAAAAGGTTAAGGTTATTCAAGTTAGTTGGGTTGGTTGGCAAATCTTTATAAAACAAAGTCATCCATGCACGCATGGTAAGGTGTTGAGTTGAAGGAGATGATTATCTCCCCATTTAGTTTTAACATTTATCATAATGTCCGTTTTATTTGCATTTACAACTTGATTGATGCACTGGTTCTACCCTTGAAGGAGTTTGTTGTGATACTAGAAGCTCGACCAATGCACAGGTAAACGAGAAAAGACTGAAGCCAAGAGAGGAAGCAATTAAGGAAGGGGTTGAGTTGGCCGACCCTGAACAGGCACCAGTGGAATAATGAGGATCATGGGCTGGAACTGTCCGGGTGTGGGGAGCCCCTTGACAGTTTAGAGACTAAGAACAGGAATGGGAAGATGGAGCAGATTCAACGCATGCTAGTTTTTGCCAACTGCTTCACAGTTGAGCCTACAGGGAGAGTTGTTGGCTTATGTACGCTGTGTAATAAAGCAGAGTTTATCCAGGTATTCTATTCTCCGAATGATGTGTTGAACTTAAAACAAATGGCAAATAAGAACTATGCAAGGATATTCATGGGGATATACCGCAGTTCGTGCCCAGTAAGTAGAGGATAACAATTTGAAATGACATCAAACATTATGAGAATGGAGGAGTATGACGATTTGATGATGGGGAACTTCAATGGGATCCCAGATGTTTTGAGGAAAAAAAAAAAGGAGAAAATCAAAATGATCTTAAAGCAATTTAGATTTACAGGAATTCTTGACAAAGAATATAGTGGACCAAGGTTCACTCGGTCTAACAAAAGACAGGGCTTCCACATAGGAGATGGAAAGAGTATTATGAGCAAGCTCATATCAAACAAATTGCCACTTGTGGATCAGACCATGTAATCCTCTTATTAGATTAGGGTAGTCTAATCTATTCTTGTTAGTTCTCTCCTAAAGATGCGATCAAATTATTCTTATATGATAGGATATGATAGAATTAGATAGAAAAAGAATAGGATAGAATGAAAATAAAATTTGATAACATTGAATAAAATAATAATGCAAGTTTAGTTAGCATTATTTCATATCTAATAATAACAAGATAAGTTGGTAGACTTAAGATTAATTCCAATCTTATTCTTTTCAAGCCAAACATGAAAATAATATAATTTTCAATAATCCCCCTCTGATCCTACATATTACAAGATTGAACTCTTCATATTGAAGCTATTTGACAAGAGTGCTTCCAAGCAAAATGAAGCTACTTAAACTGATGAAATATTTGTTTTTTGGCTGTAATTTTAGTAGCTCTTTCATTTTATGTTGGCCGGGTTGCTGTAAACTTATGGAATATTTGGAACTGCAGGAACAGGCACATTTTTAAAAATTGTACAGCACCAAGGACTAATGTTTTTGTCAATGATTGTCTTAATTCTTTGCTTCCAGGTCAAAAAATATGTACATATTTTTCTGTCTTCTCCTTAAGAATATATTTTCGGTTTCCTTTGTCCCAAAAAAAAAAAAGGTCTAAATAGTCGCTTAAAGAAACGTAGCAATAAAAAATCACAGAATTTAATATTTTTTTTTTAAAAAATTGTTCTTATTTATTGTTTTGATATTAAATAAAAATTTTAAATTAAAATTTGATATAAAAGTAGGTAATTTGTTTATTTTAATTAAAAATATCATTCTTTCATTAAAATGTATTCTTATTATAAATAGCATATATATATATAACATTATAACACATTGGCTGACATTATCATTTTTAATAAGAGTGGCACAAGTTTACAGATTTAGGAAAGATGGCCTGGACCAAAATAAGTTAAACACAAGTAAGTATAATTAAATTTTAAGTCATTAATAAATTAATATAGTAAACTTGAAAATAGCATTTTTATCACAATTAAGGATAAATTAATAAATATGTTATAAAAAAAATTTATTTAAAATTATTAGTCTATTTAATAACACTATAATAACACAAGTCTTAGTTTTGTGGCTCAAGGATAACACGACTATTGACATCACCTGCTCAACAGTTCTGTGGCTTCTTTTCAAGTCTTTGCTATGTGTGAATTTTTAGTTTTATAATTAATATGATTAAAATGACAATAGACACACAAACTATTGGTTCCATCTCCTTGCAAGTCAGCTGATCTTAGAGTATAATTGATTCAAAGGAAAGTTTTTATTTTTTTTCTTCTTTAAGACAAGTACAAATAAATAGTTTTTTCATTGTTTTTCTTTTTGAATAAGGAAATTGTAGTTTGATTAGTTTAACTCCCACTGATTTACCAATAGGTGAACAACTTAGCCCAAATCTTTTTCGGTTTGTATTCCCCAACCATACCTAACTTATGACATAAATGGAGAAAGCTTGCAATGTGCTCCATAAGGTACCTTATACTACTTTGTGAGTTCAAAACTGTGACTTGTTGGAATTTGAAAATTTGGGTTAATTATCACCTAACTATCTTGTAACAATTATGATTTAAATTTTTTAGACAATTAAGGTAGCAAAGACTATGCTTTTGCCCTTCTTATGCCCTTTCCTTTGGTAACATTATAAGTGAAGCAATAAATTTCTTGGTTATAGCAATTTTCTGCTCTTCTTGTGTTCTTTATTTTCCCAATTACTAGATCTTCTTATAAAATAATGAAAAAGAAAGGGAAGGCAATACCCTTTCATTTGTTTGCTTAATGTGCTTAATGTGGTTAGTTACAAAATAATTGTTGAAGCCAAATATATTATTTTAGTTCTGAATATTTGTTTGTGTGATGACCCTATTGTTTATATATATATTCCCACATTTTTTTCTGAATTTTTTTATAAAAATACATGAATTTTTTCAATTTTCTCAAACTTTAGATTAATTGATAAATATAATTTTCAAGAGGAGAATACTTTAATTTTTTTAAAAAAATATGATTTTTGTGAGAAAATATAATTTTTGAAGTAATTACTTAATTTTATGAAGAAAAAAATAAATTTTTGGATAATTATTTAATTTTTAAAAAAAAATGTTGATTTTTGAGGAAAAATGTATAAACATTGACATATAGGGTACGTTTGAAAATTTTGAAAGAAATGATTAACAAAAGATTTAATTTACGAAACTTAAAATATATATATATATATATAAAGGAAAGGAAATAAAAATGGAAATAAAAGAGAAGAAAAAAAAAAAGAAAAAAGGAAAAGGGGGCTCAAATCTTGGTTGGGTTGGCACAACACCTAGGCCCATGTGGCCACTATTCATCTTCTCCCTCATTTTCCTTCTCTTTCCTCCTCTTTTCCAACAAAAAGCAATAGCAACAGCCAAATTTTGCCTCTATTTTGAGCTGTGATTTTCGACGACTGACGCCCCGCCGACCTGCCCCTCACAACTATGGCCGACAATCATGGGGCACCATGCCATGCCACCCCTAGGTCACGTGGGTGGCCATGTGGCATCATATAAGTGGTTCAAATACACTTCACAACAACATAAAAACTTAGATTTCTACATTTTTCTTGTTGCAACGCCTCAACTTCGAGCTCTCATATCTCCTTTTTCCTAATTCGGATTTGCACGTTCTTACTGCCATTGGAAAGTTCTAAATACCTTCTTCAAGAATGTGTAAGTCGTTAGTCGAATCTCCCAGCCATTAGATGCTAAAACAACCACGAAAGTGT
>JAJIYU010009990.1:0-16508 GCA_030144865.1 Tinospora cordifolia | reverse complement strand
CCTATTTAGATAGTTTCTTGGAACCAAGATGAACATCTTTGACTATTATATGGTGTCCCCTCAAATTTGATATTGTACACCCATGCTTGATGTCCAAGAAATAAGAAAATGGAAAAGTATTCCTTATGTGTTTGTGTGATGAGCAAGCAAGGAAACCAAAAAGGAAAGTTGCCATGAACGCATAAGGGACGTCCCATTTGAATTAGAATATGACTTACACCTCTTTTGTGTTCACACATAGTTAGAAAACAAGATTGTATTCATATCTTTTGAATTAGAAAGCCATAGTGGTCCTACTTGCCAACCATGAACACACTTACCCTCTTTATGCAAACCATCCTATTTATGTATAGAAACTTGTCCAAATTTTTGTGAGCTGCCCAAGCTGCCTAAGGCTGCCCTAGGACGTTTCATATGCTATCATGAACATCTATATAAACCTCCCCTTGCTCACTTTCATCTCATCCCAAAGCAAAGAGTTGACACTTCCCTCTTTTTTTGTTCTTGCTCTCTTCTTGGCACCTCTTCTCACCCTCTTTTCTCTCTTGTGTGAGGAGTTCTTATTTCAGTATTTTAGAGAGTTGTTGAAGTAGTTTTTGTTGGTGATTAAAAATTCTTAAAGTTTTGAAGTGATAGATAAGGGAAGCCTCTGTCAGATTCAAAAGAAATTCGGATTAAGGTGGAGGGGATTTCTATAATTCCTTCTTTACTACTTCAAGTATTTAGTACATTCATGTTTGTTTTAAAATTTTATCATGTTTATATTTCAGTTTGAAGCATGTTTGATCAAGTTTTATTTTTAAGTTAACATGTTTTCATGTTTTAATTCATACATAATAGTATAACATGCTTAGAAACCATGCTTAGGCTTATTTTTTAATTTTCAAGCATGCCATGTATGTTTTCCATGTGCTCTTGATTATTTAAACTCTATATTATTTATTATGATCTTGTTTCATATTTATTCGAAATTAAATATGAGAAAGTGAAGATAAAAATCACGTACCATTATAGTAGTCTAAGTGATGCTATGAGTGTTCTTTGCATATATTAGTGTATATGAGTAATATCATTAAGTGTGGATGTGTTTTAAAATACTTAAAATGTGGACATGTGATCCTTATTTCCAATGGAATGTGACAAGATGAATTGTTATTCCATCATAGAATAGGAGTGTAACACCCTGACTCTCAATCGAACCTCCTGTCACGTGTTACCTCATGTGTGGATTGTCGCCCGTTGAGAATCGAGATAATACTTAAAATCTTCTGTCAAATATTTTCTTCAATTTCAAAATTGAATCAACTAGTTCTAACAAATGTCTGAAAACGCATTTTGATAAAAACAAGTATCAACTGGATTTTTGCAGTTGTACAAAACGACTAACTAAGAATTGAAAATCATAAATTGCAATTTACGCAGCGGAGTCACTTCAAGAACTTCTATTATAAACAATAATTGTTAAACACATAATATCGTTTAATGACATGATCAACTGAGATCCAAAACCAAAATAAATACTTGTAAAACAGTGAAATAGATTCAAATGAAAATTATACATGAGATTCTATTACAATTAATTTAAATAAAATATAACCTCTAAAGTTACCTACTCCGGACAACCTCTCCATGAGGTGTCCAATCCAAAGTGCGAGTCTTCTGACGTAGTCTATTGTGCACTACATCCATATGTTCCTGAAAAATAGAATGGGAGTGAGCTCGAAAGCCCAGTGGATTATTCCTACATATCACACGCATTATACAGACCAAAATCCAAAATGTTACAAACACTTTCAAACATTAGGCATTTCAAACATTCATTTAGTTTTGGCAAAGTATGAGACCAGAAGAGGGTTAAGATGCCTCTCGGTATTCCCCGTGATCTCGTCTAATCATAGAAAGTCTCGAGTATCAATTAAAATAAGTCATATTTCAAATCATGATATCACAGCCTAAGAGAGTGTACTTACTGCAGCTCGTACCATCTACCAAAGACTTCGAGCTATCGTAGGTAGCTCAAGGTTGGAATACCTACGATCCGTCTTGTAGCTCGTCGATCTCAAGCTGTGACATATAGGAGATACCACCTCGATCCGCTTCAGGCTCGGTAGATTCTTAATAATCCATCGTCTTATGTCTAATTTAACAAACAAATACAATCATACCAACAACATCACACATATAACAAAAAATTTATTAAACTATGCATGCAATGAAAGTGACAATCAAATAATTAGAGAATGTTTCCTATTTATGCATAAAATGAATAAATAAATCTATCATCACATCATTCAAACATACCAAACAATTTCAATCAATTTCATAATAAAATTCTAATAAACTAGAATTATTCAAACAAATGTTTTGAATTTAAAATCCATATAATACGTAAGAATAAGGAAATTACACCCACCTAATTCGGCCGATCTTCAGGGCTACCTTGCTTTCCTTCAAGATGCTTGATACTCTAAAATGTAAAATCTGTAATTTAACCATAATTGAGATTCACTAATTTCCTAATTCACATTTAATCTTATTTAAATTATTTTTAAACTTAAATAATTTCTAAAATAATTATGTAGTCTAGATATCAGTTTCAACTAATTTTGGATTATTCCTAAATTCTAGAATTTCATATATTCTAATTTAAAATAATTTATAAGTCTTCTAAATTTCCTTAATTTAAAATTAAAACTTTAATAATTTATTTCCAAGCTTTTCCATAAAATTAGATTTTCTAATAATTGAATCTTCATAAATTTAAATAATTTATTAATATAATAATTAATTTAGTTACGAACAAAATAAGACTTCTAAATGTTACAAATTTAGTTTCAGGGCCTAAAATTTTATTCTTTTCTTATAAAAGATTTAAAACTCCTAAAAGTTTATTTTTCATGTTTTCAACTAATTGAATTATTAAATTTTAAACTTTTAATATTAAATAAAACTATTAATGTGTTGGAAAACTATTATATATATATATTTTTCCAATCCTAATTTAAAAGATTAATTAACTTAATTTTATTAAATTAATTAATTCTCATGTTCAATAATTAATAAATAATCTAATATTAAATTTATTTAATTTGAATTATTAAATAAATATTCTAAACTAATTTTTGTAATCGATTTAATAAATTTCTATTCGAATAAGAAGACTTTAATATTTTCTCTTTGCATCTAACTTCTAAATTTCTAGTTTAATTTTGTTTTCGCATCCAAAATCAACTAAAAATACTTTTAATACTAAAAATTAAAAATCTAAATTATACCTCGCATTGTGTTCTTCGTGCGAGCAACGCTAACAACAAGAACTGCTACTGTTACTTCTTCGCGCACACACGACAATAACGTGCCATCAATGAACACACAAAATCTCAGTTTCAATCTTTTCGTTCAGTCATCAAAATGCCAAACCAACCAAAACCAGATTTTTTTTTGCTTCTTCATTTCAGCCCAAAGCTCATAAATTTTCAACATCCAAAATCTAGTTTCATTTCGGCATCTAAATCAACCAACATTTAATTTTAAATTTTCAGTCATATTCCATGCATAGTTTTCTTTTCAATTAATTTTATATATTTCAATAAATGTGACTTTTAATTCGTTTATTCCTTCTTCATGAATCTCGTATTTTTTTACTTAAATATTATGAATTTCTCTTTTTTTTATTCAAAAAATCTAAATCCAGATTTTCAAATTTGTTTATCTTATTTTATACATACATACATACATACATACATACATATATATATATATATATATATTTTTTCAATCAAACGGTTTATTTTTATATTTGCATCACTCGCGCCATCGCACGAGTGATGCAAAAATATGCTTTTTCGAAGTATAGTCTATATCTATATTTGAATAAAACATGCTTCTAATTCATTTATTATTAACAATATTATAAATTTTTTTTTATTTTTTTCATTAATCAATATAAAATTTTCATTCTCAAATAAATCTTAGATTTTTATTTGTTATTATTATTATTTTTTCTTTTAATTATTTATATTTTATGAAGCTCATATTATTATATTTTATTATTGTTATTATTATTATTTTAAAGCATTATAAGTTCTAAAAATCTATTTTATCATTATTATTTTTTCTCGTAAAAACTATTATTTACTTCATTTTTATTTTTATTTTTGTTATTTTATCTTAAATTCTTATTTTCCTCCGAAATAATATTTTATTTTATTTTACTCGCAATAGAGGGCGCTTGCAAAATTCCGGGGTGTTACAAGGAGTATTTTAATGAAGAACATCAAGGAATTAAAAATCCCTTTTGGTCAAATATACAACACTAAACAAGATATTGTTTGAAAAACTTAATGCTTGTAAGTGATTGAAATTGGATGTACTTTTAATTTGAATTAGTAAATTAGTAGTTTGATGAATGATCCACTGGGCTATGTGCTTACCCCTTCCTTTTATTTTTTTTAGGAATTTGAAATGCATGATCAAGTTTGCTAAGGGATTAGAAAGTCTATTTTTAGAAAGTTTCTATGTAAGTGCATATTGCCCAAATTTTGAATAAAGACTTCCGTTGAATTTTTGTTTTAAATTTTAGAGTTATGTACTCTTTCTTTTGATTACATGAATTCAATAATGTATTTCTTTATTTTATAAATAAAGAGTTTAAAGTTTTCCTTTATTCACTTGCATTATCTTGTTGAATTTTAAACTCAACGAAAGTGTATTTATGAGTATTTCAATAAGTGTTAGAATAAAAGAATTAAGATATAAGTTATGTACTTGTAAATGTAACATAGGACCCAACCCGCCTTATAGTTGAGCTTAAACCTGTCTTTAGGGGTTGGGGTGTTACATTGTGCTTGTTGTTTGAAAAAGTAGGCTATTTAGTATGTTGAGGACCCCAAGGGGGAGAAAACTTTTTTAATAATGAAGACAATCGGCTGGCATATTGTGATAAATCTTTAGTGAACAACCCTATGTAATTTAAAAATCCTAAAAACTATTAGATTGATGCTTTATTTGGAAGTTGGTATGGAAAATCCAAGAGTTTAGATGATATATATGGTTACAGGAGGACTTGGCCATCAGTAATTTGCATTCCAAGGAAATCAATGAAAGTCTGAAACAACTGCATTTTCTTTTGTGAGAGCATGAGACCAAATGTAGTACAAAGCTCTGTAAATTTTTATAACCAGACGAATATGAGAATCGATGACATTGGAATAGAGCAAAATGTCATCAATATAAATGAGGGCCTGGTCCTGACTTGGCTAAAATTTTTTTTTTTTCATGTCTTTTTGGAATAATGACGGTGTCATCTTCAAGCCAGAGGGCATCACATTCCAATGATAATGATGTCTTGGTATAACAAAAGTTGTTTTGGGCCTATTTGCAAGAATAATGTCGAGTTGCCAAAATCTTGATTTATAGTCAAACTTAGAGAAGATTTGTGCATCACTTAAATGTTGAAAAAGAGTCTTAAGGTCAATGAAGATGAAATTTATCATAGAAAAACATTGAGAAGGTGATAATTTATTACAAGTCTAAGCTTTCCTCTAACCTTCTCTGATCTTTTATTAACATAAAATGCTTTACATGCCCAGGGAGAGTGTTGGAGAAATCGAGCCTTCATTTTGGAGCTGGTTAAGTTCCTAAATGGCTAGCATTTGTTAAGTAGGAGGCATATCTTGCTGTGCAGCCTTAGTAGGATTAATATCTTCATTAAGTTGAAATGGAAGTGTGATGAAGAAATCTCGATTTGTCCATAGAGGATGATCACATTTCTTCATAAACTCAAAATGACTTTTTACACAACAATCTTGAATTAGATGTTGCGTGAGTTCATGAACCTAGGGATGATCAATAGCATGGGCGGATGGTCAAATAGTAGAGATCCAGGGGATAAATATAAAAGGAGTCTTTGAACCTTGAGGTCTCGATCTAAGATGCCGAATCTCGTGAAGGATGTCATAACCAATGAAGATTTTCTTTTTGAAAGAAATGGTGCCCCCAAAACTTTGTGTTGAAAAGTAATTAACGGATGGGGCTTAATTTTTATAGGCTTGCTGATGAGAGTGATGGCAAGTGATGCTTTTTCAGTAGTATTAAAAGATTGGTAGTAAGGTTTCCACCATTTAGTAGGAAGGACCGAAGGGTGCATCAAGGTTGCTGAAGCTCTTGTATAAAAAACAACAATTATTTTTATAGGGTTGTGATAGGAGGAGAGGCATACTTGAACATTGGCATGTGGCAAGTTAAACAACCCATGACCAGAGGTAAAGGAACATAAAACAATGGCTTTAGTAGACGAGACTGCCGTCAATGCTTTTGGAGAATCATCATCATCAAAAGAAAGAATGGATTCGATGCAAAAAATTCTGTATCAGTCAACTGAGTTATTTTTGCAATGATGTTGGCATGTTCTCGTTTCTTCTTTGGGCATTGCTTTGCAAAATGTCATTTCTTTTTATAGATGAAGCACCTAGTATCGACATATTTGCGTCGAGATCTTTTGCGCCTCAAGAATCTCCATTTGGACTTTGGAAAGAGTGTCTTCTTGGAGTTCTTAGAAGCTTTCTCCCACTTACGTGGAGAAGGGGGTAGAATGAAACTTCTTGTAGGAACACAACTCATAAGGATGACAACTTGTTGGAAAAGCAAAATCATAACATACTTTGGAACATGTTTTTCCCATCAAATGATTTTGTTGGAAGAACTCATGTTGTGCACGTAGTTTTTGGTGACCTATCTGAATGAAACCATATAATCCTCCAAGGGTGCAATCTTCATATTTCTTGTTAATGATTGTCATAGGAGATTGGGTTTTGTCTGCAATAGGCCTTGGGAAAGAAAAATAGTTTTTAAATTGTTGTCATCGACTCCTTTAACGAGATAAAAGAGTTTTGACATTTTTTCATAATGAGCCTACATATCTTGAAGCTTGTAGGTTCAACATCTTGCAGCAAGAATTTTTTCTTTAGCATGTTCAACATACTGATCAACTGGACCAACAAAAGCTGTGTAGAGTATAGCCAAAAAATTTGTGATGGATTTTTGGAGAAAATCGATCTTTTTGTATTCTTGAATGGCGAACCACCAGTCACAAAGACTACTAGAAAAACGCATGACAAGTTTTCAAGAAAATTCTTATCAGTTGCTCCTTGCTTCAAGGCTTCGGCCTGACACCACAAAAGCATATCATGAAAAAATAGAGGCCAATCATTAAAAGATAAACCATCAAGATTAAAGGTGTTAGAAGATCCAACATTTGATTTCTAAGCCTTTGTTCTCAGAGGAGGAGTGGATTCCATGTCAATAATGGGTTCAAGTCCTAGGTCAACCAATGAAAGTCCTGTTTCACCTGTGCTAGAGGTTGCATAAAGTTATGCAACATCTTTAGAGGAAGTGAGCCTGAGGTGGATGTTGAAGAATATTCAACAAGGGATTTAGGTTCTTCTTGTTCTGTTAGAGTGACAGTTGGGGTTTCATAACGCTGTGCCATGTATTCAAGGAAAGAGGTGAGAGGATTTTTGACAAGGCTTGTTAAGGGGTCTTGTTTTGAAGATGCACAGGTTCATGAGAGGGAATAGTCATGACAGGTGTCTTTTTTTCCTTTTTTCTTTTTGTTTGGAAGAAGACTTATTGAGGATAGTAGGTTGGGATTGGTGTTTGAAAAATGATTTGTGTTCTTGTTGTGTTTTTAGTTGGTTATAGGTCTTATAAGATGGTAGAAAAAGGGAAGGGGAGACAAGCTTTACAATCATGGTAGAAGGGACAATTTGAGGGGCATAAAATGGATTTGGTGATAATAATGGGGTTAAAAGGGTAATCTTTCTTAGCAGGGCTTCAAGGGATTTCCTTTCTATTTCTGATGGGAGGAACAAGGCAACAGTGTTAGCATAGCTCTCCATAGATTCTGAGAGGAGTTTGAGTTCTTCATAAACTTGTTTATGTCTATCATGGATCTCCATGACAACTTGATTATGTGAATCTTGTTCGTTTAGGATTTGTTGTTGTTTTTGAGCACTAGTTTGAAGTAGATCATTTTGGTATAGGGCATTATTCGACTGCCAGTTCAGGACCGCTTCTGCATCAGTCAGTGGTCTGACCTTTGGCTTGTCAGGTTTCATGATTTTTGTCTGCTTTACTTGATATTGCATCTGGTCCACTATAAAAGGATCTTCTTTTCTATCCTGTGAAGGAAGAGCCTTTGAAGGGGAAGGATCTGAGATGACAAAATAATCTTGTGGAGAATCTTGGTTAAGGAGGACATAACATTGATATCTTCCAGAACCATATTTAATAAAACGTATAGAAAGGTCACCCTTTTCATACCTTTCTTGCAGTCGTTCTTGAGAATTGTTTTCTTTTTCTTCTTTTGAATGTCACATGTAAGGTCAAAATCATAATTAATGTAATCAGGGCAATCACAGGCATCACACCAGATGTAACAGGATTTTGGAGCACTAGTAAGGTTGATACCTACTGATGAGGGTCGGGGGTGAACAAAATGCTATTACGAAAAAGTGGTTTCAACTAGACCATCAGATCTTAACCTATAAATGGTGTGAAAAAATTATTGGACTTCATTGACCTAAAAACGTGCTTCATAGCTAGTAAGCCATTTTTTTGGGAAAAACAATTGGAGCCTTTCAGTAGATAAAGTTCTTGGAAGAAGAAGTATATGAAATGGCTCTTTGAGAGCTGATATCAAGCATTAGCCCATCAAGGGAAGAACCTTTGTAAGGAACATCGATCACATAATTTTGAACTTGGTATGTGTTCTAATAATTGATCGTTGCTACGATGACTATATGGACTTTTTGTGTTCCTGCAATTTGGGCTTGGAAGAAAAGATTGCTCAGAGCATGTGGATATCTAAGGGAAACATTAAAGTTTGGGTAAAAGGTAACAATCATCGTGCCTGAATTAAGAATGATTTGTATGGTACCAATCATTGCATCAGAATATCGAAGCATACGAGAATCAAGCAAAGCTAATCTAGATATAGCTTTAGTAGATTTTCTCCCATAGAAAGTGAGCGACATCTTTACAACACGATAATGAAGATGACTTTCTCCTTCCATTGTCCACTGAGCGAGGAGAGAAGTGGGTAAGGTTAAAGAGAAAAAGTGTTCTTTTTGATCTGTTAGAATTTGGTGTTCATTAAAATCAGAAATTTGAGCATATTCCTTAATGGGATTAGAAGGAGAAGATATTTTGAAAAAGTTTTTTGATCTTTTTGGAAAAAGATATTTGTGGGAGAGAATAAACATTTTGAGGTAAAGTAGGAATGAGTTTAATAAGAGGGACGGTAAGTATTCGACTTCATAGAGACCATCTATTTTGGATTTGGAATAAGAAAAATAAAAAAAGGTAGTTTAAATGAAGTTTCCTCCATGGCTATGGAAATTCACACAAAGCTTCACTTTAGAACCCTATTCATGTCAATAATGCCCTCAAAATTCCTTCCATGGCTATCACGGCGAAAAGACAACTTAGGGTATAAGACAAACGCTTTAGCGATTTTGGTAGCATGCTAGAACTAGACGACAAATTTTTAGATAGAAGTTATTAGCTACGAGAAAACTAGTATTGGTCTGCTTACTAATTCGAGTCACTAGGTGACAAAGGGCCCCTAGGTGAAAAACAGGATGACCAGGTTTCAATAGAAGAAGAATCAATAGAAGAAATAGATGGAGTACCTTAGCAACAGAGATCCCACAATGAAAATAGTTCTAAGAGTGAGAAATTTGAGAAGATGACTTGACAATAATATATTGAGGTCCTGAAACACAAACAACGCGTACAATGATTATGGTGATCAGGGGCTGAAAACATGATGAGTGGAAAACCTGGACATGGACACAAAAATAAGGAACAGTAACAGTGGTTTGTGAATAGTAGATGAACAACACTAGCATTTGGTGGGATAGTAGCAACTAGTGGGACAATAACAACCAATCCGTTTGCAATGTATGTCTTTTGCCCAAAACTTTCATGTCACTCTAAAAATTGATTTTTTTTCAAATTATTTTATTATTTTATTACATTTTTGTAAAAGTTTTTGGAGTATTACATGCCACCACCACCCCCTCAGCCTGAGATTGAGATAGACCGATTCCAAAGGCTAGGCCCTGTTCCATGAGCAAACTATATTGCTTTATTAGCGCTTGGACTGTCTTGAGGTCGAGAGATGCAAAGATGAACCATCCACATTGGCAGGAACTTCTATATTGGTTGACCCCTAGTGTCGGCTGCACTACCTGTATCCCCACCTCTTGCTCCACCTGTACCATCAACTGAGGCTGTGGTAGCTCCAGTTGCTCCTGCCCTGACTAGACAAAGAGATGAGAGAGCCCATGCTTGAATCCTCAAGAGTTTCATGGATTTGGGCCCCGAGTCATGGGTGGTGTTAGCCTAAGGTAACAGAGGATTGCATGCTTAATATAGAGAAGAATGCTGAGACTTTGTGATTATTTGAGGCAGATCAGGTCCTATTCTTGGCACATATGTTGGAGAGTGAGGTTGCTAGAGGGTGGTGATCTACTAAGAGCATAAAGGATCTGATTATCTCTTGGACCAGGTTCAGAGAGCTTTTCCTTGAGTCTTACATTTTGGAGGTTGAGTGGGAACGTAAGAAGATGAAATTTTTGAGCTTACATTAGGAGACCATGATAGTGAAAGAGTATACATATCGGTTCTTATAGTTGGTGGCTTATGCACTTGGGCTGATAGTTGATCAGAAAGAGAGGGTTGGATTCTATCAATGAGGGCCAAAGGTTACTATCAGGTAGGTGACTTCCTCATGCAAGGCTTGGACCTTAGAAGAGATATAGAAGGAGGCCCTATAGTATGAGATGGATAGATTGGATAAACATCCTAAGCTTTCTATTATATCGAGTGGTACCCCTCAGCCACAGCCATAACCACAGCCACAGCCATAACCACAGCAATAGGTGCTACTGTAGACTTGGCAGTCATATAGGGAAGGATCTGGAGGTTATCGAGGTCGTGGTCATCACCAGAAGCACAAGAAGAGGAAGTTTTCTAAGGGATAGTCAAGCATTGCTCTTGGTCAGGCTGTTACAATGGTAGTTACACTCGTAGCTACTTCGGTGCAATCACAACCACAGATAGAGCCATAGACCATTTTTTGGGGGTCGAGGCGAAAGTCATGGTCGAGGTCGTGGACAGAGTTAGAGTTATCAGAGCATACAAAAGCCACCCATTACATGTTATCAGTGTGAATAGGTTGGACACAAGAGGACCGAGTGTCTGACTCTTGTAGTAGGTCCTAATTCTTCCTCCCCAACCATCAAATATAAAACATAGGTTGTTACCCAGCCAAACCCTAACTTGACGAAGACATTGGTGGAAGGTATTGTTTCACTTTGTGATTCATTTATCTATGTTTTGATTGATGCTAGTTCTACCTTATCTCTTATTATTGTGTGTGTCGTGGATAGATATCCCAATATGATCTGTGAGAGGTGTGTGCTTAGATTGGAAAACTTTGAGACTATTATAGACCACTGAATATTGGAATTCCTCGAGTTCGATGCCATACTTGAGATGGATGGGCTAGCTGTGTACCACGAATATTTGATTGCTTAGCCAAGAGGGTTGTTTTTTAAATTCTAGGACAACCCATTGTTGTCTTTTATGGTTATGCTTCTGATAGACAGAATATTCATGGTAAAGTGGTGACACAAAATGAGAATGACACTCTAGCCTGTTTAACCACCATAAATGAAGGACTTTCAAGATTGAGTATTGATGAGATTCCTGTCATAAGAAATTTCCCCGATGTGTTCCTTGAGAATCTACCTGGCTTACCCCTTAAGCGAGAAATCGACTTTATTATCAAGGTTATTCTAGGGACACAACCTATATCAATTCTTCCTTATCGCATGACACCTAATGAATTGCAGGAGTCGAAGGTCCAGCTAGAGGAGTTGTTGAATAAGGTTTCATTATCCCTAGTGTGTCAATATTGTTTGTGAAGAAGAAGGATGGGAACCTCCATTTATGCATCAACTGATAGTTGAACAAGGTGACAATCAAGAATAAGTACCCTCTTTCACGTATTGATGACTTATTTAACTAGCTTAGGGTTGACAAGGTGTTTTCGAATATTGATATGCAATCTGGGTACCACTAGCTGAGAGTTAGGGAAGAAGATGTACAAAAGATAGCATTTTGTACTCGATGTAGGCACTGCAAGTTCTTAGTCATACTGTTGGGCATGACAAATGCCCCATCAACCTTATGTAAAGAGTGTTTCAAGCATACCTTGATGCTTTTGTGATTATCTTCATCAATGATATCTTGATCTATTCAAGATCTCTTAAGGAGCATGTTGAACACTTGAGGATCAGACTGCAGACTTTGAAGGAGCATAGATTGTATGCTAAGTTTAGTAAGTGCAAGTTTTGGCTATCAAAGCTAAGATTTTTGGGTCACGTGGTTAGAGTTGAGGGACTTTCTTTTGACCCCACTAAGGTTGAGGTGATTATCAGCTGGCCAAGACCTACTACAAGGACTGAGATCCGTAGCTTCTTGGGTTTAGTAGGCTATTATCATCGTTTTGACTAAAACATTTCAAGGATTGTAGTTCTAATGACGAAGCTAACTAAGAAGGATGCTCCATTTGTGTGGACTGATGAGTGTGGGAATGCCTTTTTTGATCTTAAATGGAGATTGACATTGGCTACAACGCTAGTGTTGCCAGAACTCGGCCGAGAGTTGAATATATACACTGATGTATCATACACAGGTCTCGATTGTCTATTGATGCAAGATGATAGGGTTATTGCGTTTGCCTCAAGATAGTTGAAAGTTCATGAAAAGAATTACCCTATATATGACCTAGAGTTGACAGTAGTCATATTTGTGGTCAAGATATGGCGACATTATCTCTATGTTGTGTTTTATGTTCTGTTCAGACCACAAGAGCCTTAGATATTTATTCTCACTGAAGGATTTGAAAATAAGACAGAGGTGATGGATGGAGCTGTTAAAGGATTATAACTTCACTATCATGTGCCACCCGGGAAAGGCTAACATAGTAGTTGATGCTTTAAGTTGGAAATGGGTCGAGATTACATGTGTGGCTAGACAAATGTCTTATGAGTGGATGATGATTGACTTTCCCATAATTATGAGTATCCATTAGTCATCTTCTAAGGCCAGAGTCAGTGCACAGACTAGAGCCCTACCAGTTTAGGTTCAGGAAATCACAGAGATATAGCCTTGTGACGTGGAGTATGATATGTTTAGGGCATGGGTTGAGGAAACTTCTCGTGGAAAGTGGTCATGTGATTTATAGGATGTAGTGAGATTCAAGGGATGACTATGGGTACCAAATGATGCTCGCTTGAGATGTAATATGCTCGAGGAGCTACATCGATCGAGAAACGTTGTTCATTCCGGTGCCTATAAGATGCACTAAGATGCTAAGTGCACATATTGATGGCTTGGGATGAAACATGACATAACAGTCTTTATTGAGAGATGTAATAGTGCCAACTGGTTAAGACTTAGCACTAGAGACCCAGTGGATCTTTACAACCCTTATTTGTATTGGAGTAGAAGTGGGAACACATCACCATGGACTTCATTACAAGATTACCCCATACACAATGAAGGCATAATGCTATTTGGGTAGTTGTGGATCGTTTGAAGAAGTCTACTTATTTTCTCTTGATGTGTAGCAAGGATTTAGTGGAGCAGTTAAGCCATTTTTATATTAGAGAGATTATGAAGCTTCATGGGGTCCTCTTGTCCATTGTGTCAGATAGGGACGCTAGGTTCATGTCCCGATTTTGGCAAGTATTATAGGTTTAGTTTAGTATGAAGGTGAACCTCAACACAATATTTTATCTACAAACTGATATTCAGTCTGAGTGAGTGATCCGTTTTGTGAAAGATATGTTATGATCTTGTATTTTGGACTTCGATGGTAGCTGGGAAGATCATTTAGCCTTGTGCGAGTTTGCTTATAATAACAACTATCAATCAAGCATTGTGATAACACCATTTGAGGCGTTGTGTGGCCGACCATGTAGATCCCTGCCTACTGGGCTAAGATAGGTGATAAAGTAGTCTTAGGCCCCACCTTCATATAGGATCAGAATGAGAAAAATACAAAGATCAAATAGACTCTGAAGGTCACTTAGAACCGACATAAAAAGATATGCTGATAACTGAAGAAGGATTTTTGAGTTTGAGGTTGGCGCCATGTCCTCCTTCGTATTTTGTCTCAAAAGAGGCAAACACGCTTTGGTATTTCAAGAAATCTCGCATCGAGATATATTGGGCTTTTTGAGATCCTTGAGAGGGTCGAACTTGTTGCTTTCCAGCTATCATTGCCGCCATAGTTATCGGATGTGCATAACGTATTCCAAGTTTTGATGTTGAGGAAATATTACCTTGATCTCTCGCATATTATCAATTGGAGGCATACTGAGTTGCGAGAAGACTGTACATTCAATGAGATGACTATGACCATCATTGATTGAGCGACGAAGAAGTTGCAAAACAAGAAAATACCAATGGTACGAGTGCGTTAGCAATTCCACTATACTGAGTAGAATCCATGGGAGAGCAAAAATTTTATGATCCAACATTATCCTGAGTTAATTAATGATGCTCCTTGACTTTTGGAACAATATGAATTTTGAGAACGAAATCTTATTAAAAGGGAAAGATTGTAACGGCCTCATCATTTTATTTTAAGATAATATAATTTTTGAGAAATTTTAAAATTTGAAGATATTTTGGTGAAATACAATTTTTGAAAAAATACATTAATTATTGAGAAAATATGATTTTTAGGCGAAAATATAAATTTTTGGGTAATTATTTAATTTTTAGACAGGATCATGAATTTTTGGAAATTTATTTGAGTTTTGAGAAAAAATATAATTTTTTTGGATAAAATAATTGATTTTTAAAGAAAAATGTATAAATATTAAAATTTGGAGTATATTTAAAAATCTTGAGAAATACGAGGGTTAAGATAGTAAATTTACAAAAAAGAAAATGAAAAGAAAAAAGGAAAAAAAGAAAAAAAAGAAAAAAAAACGAGAGGGAAAGGTCGAGGTGCATGGGCTTGGGCCATAGGCCAAGCTCGGGTGGCCTAGGAGGCCCGTGTGGGCTGGTCTGTGGTGTATGGGCCGGTCCACTCTCCTGGGCAGCCCATAAGCCCATCCTCTCCCCTTTTTTTTCTCTCACTTCCAAAAATTTCCTTTAAAAACAGTCGACGCAAATGGTTTTGACAACCCACTTTCTTTCTCTACAACCAACAAAATCAGAGAGAAAACTATTATTGGAGAGCTTGCATACCCATCTTCAAGTTACCACCTTCCCTTGCTCAAGCTCATAGCCATAAAAGAGAAAAATGGTCACCATGGTGGGATACTTGACATAGTTGAAATTTGGAACTGTTGCAAAGAGTGTGATCCAAATATTGGAGAAGCATTTTTATGGTCATTTCTTGATTGTTTCTTGAGGTAAAACCTTCCTTCCCCATCTATGATATGTAAATTTCAAGTTCCAAGTGTTAGAAAAAAGAAACTAAGCTTGTGTTATGATTTACAAGATGCTAAAGTAGGTTAGTTGCAAATTGTTATAGCATTAGAAGTGTTTTGGAAGCAACATTGGGGCAAGTTTTGAAGGGCTTAGATGAGTTCATTTGAGCTCAAATTTGGAGTGCATGATCTTGGTACTTAAAGCAAGAAGGTGGTATAGATCTTATCCCATAATCTTCTCTTGTTGTGACATACCAGGCTTGTAAAAATACCCTGTTGCTTAGGTGTTCTAACATTTAGAAAAATTCTAGGTTTCTAGAGAATGCTTACCATGTGTTTGATGAAATGTATGAGCAAAATTTTGATCATTTTTGCTTACTATTTGAATGGATTTTGAAAGAAAACATTTCTGTGATCTAAATACATGCAAGACAGGAAATAACTTTTCAATTGGAATTTTAATGGGGAAAAACAATGCTTGAAATTGATGAAAAAACACAAACTTGGAGAAATCTATTGCACAACTGAAATTTTGGTGAACCAATTGACTGACCAAATATCATTGTTTCGAGCTAAAATTTGGTGGAGACATTACTGAATATCCGAACAATAATTATATCAAAATTTGTCCAAATCTGATAGAGTTAATTAGGTTAATTAAGATAAAATTGACTTCCTGTTACATGAAATTCCAGAATTGAAATGGACTGATAACCCATTTAAAACCTCTATAAAATGAAATTCAAAAATTACAAATAAAAATTCTAGTAAATACTTAGGAATAAGTCAAATCTGAAAATTTTCATGTCAATTGGATGCTCGATTTCATCATAGGAAAATCGTAAAATCTATTGCACTATAGAGACAATGTAATTGTGTAACACCCCAACCCCCATGTTTCTTTGATTCGAGTGTTGGACTTAACCACCATTCTATTTGACAGTGGACTTAACCAATATGCGGGTTGGGCCGGTGCTACATTACAAG
>JAJIYU010009989.1:0-16482 GCA_030144865.1 Tinospora cordifolia | reverse complement strand
TCTCTCTCTCTCTCTCTCTCACTTGTATTTCTTTTTTTCCTCAGATCTCTCTCCCTCTCTCTCTCTCTCTCTCTCTTCACAACAGGGTTCATTCGCTGCTTCACATCTGGCAGCGATCAGAACCATTAGAGGTTCTGAAATTAGGTTATTTGGAGACTAAACGCTTGGTTTCAAGCCGGAGGTAGGGGTTTCAGTCCGCTAGCAGATCAAATTTCCGGTTCCGAAGCCTGATCGAGTCGCCATGGCTGCTGCAAATGCTCCGATCACTATGAAAGAGGTTTTGACGGTGAGTTTTCTCATATTTTTCTCTTGTTGTTGTTTGAATCCCATGAGCTGCGCGTTTTATTCGGCGATCGTGCTTCTAAATATTTAGCTCAATTCGCAGTCAAGGTAGTGTTCAGACCTTAATTCGGTGGTTCTGACGATTGGCGAGGTTTAGATTTTGTGCAATGGTTTTCGTTCCTGTGAAAATTGGACTGTTGTTTCTTTCTATAATTTAGCCCTAGATGATCATCTCGGTCACTTGATTTCGTTAATCTTGTTGTTTTGGTAGATTTAGGACAGTATGTGGTAATTACGGCAGTTCGTTTCATTAACGATCTGGTTGATTTAGGATATTTTTTTTTCAGATCTGTAGGATGTAGTGTGATCTGCTTCGTTGAAGGTGGTTCTGTGTTTTCTTTTTAACCTTTTAAATTCTTTAAAAATTTGTTTCTGATATATGGTTGTTCTGATTCGTTGTGTTGCAGTTACCTAGCGTTGGAATTAATCCTCAATTCATAACATTCACTCACGTCACCATGGAATCTGATAAGTACATTTGTGTTCGAGAAACTGCACCTCAGAACAGTGTTGTCATCATTGATATGAACATGCCTATGCAGCCATTGAGAAGGCCTATCACTGCCGACTCAGCTTTAATGAACCCTAATTCTAGAATTCTTGCTCTAAAAGGTAAGAGCGAATATGACTTGAATAGTCTGTATTTGTTATATGATCTTTGAACAAGTTTCTTATATGTATTGGAACTGGCACAGTCTACATTGACTTTTTAAATCGTTGCAATTAGGCATTTATAAACAGAACCAATGAATCTGAATCGAATGCTTGATTTAATAATTACAATTTCAACTAGATATGACCTTTTTTTTAAAAAAAATAAAATAAAATTGTGACATGGAAATCCCAATCAATTATTCAAACACTTGAGCTATTATTTACAATGTGATCAAGCCTCTTCGTTTGGTTTCGACCTTTTGCTGAGCTATTTACAATGTTACTCTCTCCTCCACTCTTAAAAGTTACAGTCTGTATATCTTGACTATTATTTAGCATGTTTACCAACTTACAATATCTATAAGTATTTCTTCACCATTATTTAGCATGTTTACCAACTTACAATACCTATGATATCTGCATTGTACGCTTACACACTGCACATTGGCATGTCTTGCCGTTTCCAAACTATCCAAAAAGAACAGAAATAGTATTTTATTAATCTTGAGCTATTTGATTTTGTACTTTTCGAGTGTCTTATAATTTGGTATTCCATGTGAAGCTCAACTTCCAGGAACGACTCAAGATCACTTACAGATATTTAATATTGAAATGAAAGCAAAATTGAAATCACATCAAATGCCAGAGCAGGTGATAGCCTCTTTTTATTTTCTTTATGGCTATATTTATGAAGAACTCTCTTCTAATTTGTTTAGTCTTAATGTTGATATTTCTTGTGTAGGTTGTTTTTTGGAAGTGGATATCACCCAAGTTATTGGGGGTGGTGACCCAAACTTCAGTATATCATTGGTCAATTGAAGGTACGATCGTTTTGTCTACCTATCATGCTCATTTTGTTTTCTTTCTGAATGCTTGTTTGTTACGTGAGTACTTCCTCTATGTGTCTTACACAGGTGATTCACAGCCCGTGAAGATGTTTGATCGGACAGCAAATTTGGCAAATAATCAAATAATTAACTATCGTTGTGATCCATCTGAAAAATGGTTGGTTTTAATTGGTATTGCTCCTGGATCACCTGAGGTGCGTTTTAATGTCTTTGGTATTATCTTCTATTGTCCTACTACAGTGTCCACAATTTAGTGGTAAAAAATGTTCATAATCTCTGTTACTGATATATTGTGTTTATGCTAATTCATCCAAGTAAAGTCATGTTATCTATTCATTTTGAAACTGTTGTGCTCATGGATTTGTGGATTTAAAAAAAAAAAAAAATGTTGCCGACCTTCTATCTCGTCAACATGTATATTTTTTTTTTTCAGGGATTCTAGTTGGAATGACTGCCAGTTCAGTGTTCCATTGCAAAAATCAGCCTAGTTTTTAAATGGATTGAACTGCAATGCATTTATGAAACAATTTGGGCAATTTTTCTTCTTAGTATGAGATTGACTTGTGCATTTGATTTTCTGTGTTGTTGACTTGCTTTATATTTTTTGTTTTTTAAAATCCATTTTAGTGAAAATTGTTAAATGAAACTGAACCATCCTTCTATTTTGGTACCTTTATATATGGTTAGTGAAATAGATGCTGTACATTTTGACGAACTGTTGCATGGGTTTTTCTTTTCTTCGTGGTCATGTTTGTACAATTTTAATGAAGTTAAATTATAAATTTCAATATCTTTTTCAAGTGGTATGACTTAAACCTAATTTATGCCTCATTTTGTAATCTTTTTATTTTTATTTTTATATATTTTCCTCCTGCAAGTTTATAACTTTATTGATGTCCCACTCCCTTTTCTTTTTGATCTTGTAAATTTGTTTGCAGAGGCCTCAACTAGTGAAAGGGAATATGCAACTTTTCTCTGTGGATCAACAGCGAAGTCAAGCTCTTGAAGCTCATGCTGCATCATTTGCTTCATTTAAAGTGTGATTCATGAACATCTTCTTTTCTTTTGTCCCTGATTTTCACACACACACACACACACACACACACACACACACACATATATATATATATATATATATATATATATATATATATATATATTCGATAATATATATTTTTTTCATTTGAGGTGAAGCATATTTTTATTTAACTGCAGGTTCCTGGGAATGAGAATGCTTCTACTCTTATCTCATTTGCCTCAAAGACTACCAATGCTGGGCAAATAACATCAAAGTTGCATGTAATTGAACTAGGAGCTCAGCCAGGTTAACTGATTTTTCCTTTACATTTACCTATATGTTTTGCATTCAAATGTTTTCTGTATTTTTGGTTTGAATTTTACTCTATATAAGCATCTAATATAGAGGATTGGTAAAAGTTGGCGGTTATGACCTTGGGTTGCAACATCAAAGTAGAGCCTGTTCCCAAGTTAGATATAAGGCTGCATATTGTTGACTGCTTCCTAGACTCTACAATGATGGGTGCCAAGTACATTTGGATACCCTCTTTTTATTAGCATATAACATGCGAAAATGTTCTTTTTTCTAGAATTATAATTAATTTCTTCATTGGTATATTAGAACTTTTCCAATTTTGTGTTGATCTTGTGAATTTGACTAGCAGGCAAACCTTCTTTTACCAAAAGACAGGCAGATCTTTTCTTCCCTCCAGATTTTGCCGATGACTTTCCAGTGGCAATGCAGGTAACATCTTTTACTAATCTACTTGTGCAGCAAGTCTCACAATTTTGTATCACTAGTCGAGTCGAATGTTAAGTTCTGAATTGTTACTTTGACAGATATCCCATAAATACAGCTTGATTTATGTTATCACAAAGCTTGGACTTCTATTTGTGTATGACCTGGAGACAGCTACTGCTGTTTATAGAAATAGAATTAGCCCAGATCCAATATTTTTGACATCAGAAGCTTCGAATGTGGGTGGCTTTTATGCGATCAATAGGCGTGGACAGGTGTTACTTGCTACTGTGAATGAAATGACAATTGTACCTTTTGTCAGTGGTCAAGTACGTAAATGTGGTCTTATATCTTTTTCTGTCACTATAACTTATTAGCTGCTGTTCTAATATCTGCTGTATTTCAACTCATGTAGTTAAACAATCTGGAGCTTGCAGTTAATCTTGCCAAAAGAGGAAACCTTCCTGGTGCGGAGAACTTGGTAAGTTTTGAATTGTTTTCTTTTACATTATGTTGTTGTTTGCGAAACTGCTGAGTAGGCCAAGATGACAATCATTTTGCTTGCAAATAAACAGTGCATTGATTTTGAGTGTCCTCTTCATACTTCAGAGACTTGTTAACTCATTCGTCTTCTGTAGTATATCTTTGGATAATTGTTCTTCATGTCCAAAAAGACTTCTTGCAACATTTTCAGCAACCAAGATGTAGATGAAATTCACTGGTTTGAGGAGCTGGCTCAGTATACTTCTATCTCACTAACAACCATTGGATCCTTTCAATCCTTTATATAATGTGCCAGAAAATTGTCTGAGTAATTGTTTTCCTTTTCAGAGGATCCTGTTTTTCTGTTTCCTGGTTAGAATAGCGTATTTTTGCCAGAATGTTCTTTACCTAGATCTTAAGGGAGGACAAAAAGCTTCTTCTGCTTGCATATGTGCAAGCATAAAGGATTCATCTACTTCTATCTTTAGAGAATTCATATATTATGATAATATGTATCTACTTGCACATTATAAGATCACCCAATCTTCATCTTCATAATCTAGGTTGTCCAGCGGTTCCAAGAACTTTTCTCCCAGACCAAATATAAAGAGGCTGCAGAGCTTGCAGCAGATTCTCCTCAGGGAATCCTTCGCACTCCGGATACTGTGGCAAAGTTTCAGGTACTTCTCTATTTCTTTTTTCTAAATTTTCTCTCTCATTTCTAATTTTGCTGCTATACATTGCAGTTTTTAAGCTTTAAAATCATTAAATCATTACTGTCAAGGATAACCTAGGCTTATAATAGCATATAACCTTGGAGGTTAGAAGTTGGTACTGAGGTTTCTGAAAGTTTTAAAACTTTGATCTTATTTTCAATTTATCAAAAAGTTCAGAGATTTCTTTTAGAATTAGGAACCAAAAGGAGCTTCATATCTTTTTAATTCCTGGTTTTTATTTTATTGAATTTTCTACTTTACATGTTGACGTAGCCCTTGATAAAGTGGACTGTAAAAACTTAATTCATGTAGCCAATCCTTTATAATTGGAGAAAACTTTTATTGACTTGGCTTGTGTGTGTGTATGTTTTTTTTTTTTTTTTTTTTTTCCCTTTACAAGAATTTAAATTACTTTAAATATTAAGTAGGAACAATTTGGATGTGTTAGGCATTGTCTAGGAGGTGTAGCATTTACATATGTATCCTTCTTCAATTTTATTTATGTAAATCACTTGTCTTGTTTTTGCATGTTACGCTAACATTCGTATTTGAACTTTACTGCTTGTATTTGATGAATAATTGTTTTTGAGAAAAATTAGTTGGCCCAGTTAATTATTTTTACACCTAATGGCTTCATTTGCTTCAGTGTGCTTATTTTATATCAGATGATTAATATCTTTTTTTTTTTTTTTTTTTGACAATGTTGTTGATGTATGATTGAGAATATAGTCGTCAAATCAAAATCGAATCATGAACCATAATATATATATATATATTCCTAAAAAAATACCAAAGAAATATTGAAAAATCTGAAATAATACAACAGTAATTGATTCATTTAAAATGCATATCTAAATTTTCTAAACTAAACCTCAACCTTTAAAAACAAAGCCTATATCAGTACTTTGCAAGGGATAAAACATCAAAATATGGAGTAAGGCGAGGAGTTTTGATTATAATTTATCATTTTGGGTGCATTCTAGTACCCAAGCTACATAAAATAAAAGAACACTTACAAAGCTACAAGACGATAACATCATTGGGAGCACTAATGTATTCTTTTTGCATCTTTATGTGTCTTTCTTAAGTATAATTTCGTTCCATAGAGAGCTCCATGAAAAGTTCTTTTCTTTTCTTTTTTTTTTTTTAATGTTTTTTGGGCGAACCATGATGCAATTCTCCCAATTTTATCCTTTTATTTAGTCATCGTAAAAAATGGAAGAAAAAACTTCTCCAAAAACCATAAACAAGTCACCACACAAATAATCTCTAAAACATGAATCAAAGAAGCAAGAGATGAAAGTCATTAATCTTTGTGGGAATGTAGAGACATTTGCCAGTAGAGAAAGGAAACAAAACCAAAGAAAAGAGATATGAGGGAGATTCATGGTAGAAGGATATAATGGGGGCCCAAGACATTATCTTTTTTCTGCATAACTTTTCCTAAGCTATTTATTTGTTTTTTGAAACATAAAATTAAAAAAATCAAAATAAAATTTTCTTTTTTAAAAGAAAAGTCAATTTGAAGGGTACAAATCAAATTGAATTGCCGAATTGCATGGTTCTATTATAATTCCACTGATTTAGGTCAATCTTTGACTTCTCTCCATTTGAATTGTTTAGGGTATGATTTAATTCAAACTTGAGTAAAAAATCATATTGATTTAACACGATGGTGGAGAAAATCTTAGGGCGTCTTTAACGCCAGTGAGAAAGTGCTCATTTAGCGCTTATTGGGCTTCTGGCCATCTAACTAGGCACCTTGAGAGTTTGGTATTCCAAATGCTCGAAGCATTTAAAAAGTTATTTTTTTTATTTAATCTAAAAGAGCAGTTGTTGCTATGTAAGTATTTTTTTAAAAAATCTTTTTTTTTATAAAATATGTAAAATTGTAATTTTTTAATATTTCAAAAGTTATATTTCAAAATTTTAAATAAATAATCTTTATAAATAAAATTTCTTTAAAAAATAAAATAATTTTTTTAAAATTTAAATAATGTTTCTTTAAACACATTATTTAAAATAAATAATTTTAAAAATAAGAAAATAATTTTTTTAAAAATTTAAATAATTACATATATATATATTTTTTAAGTGGGAGTTGTTTAAATAATATGTATTATGAAAAGAAATATACATTTTATAAATTATATATTGTATGTTGTGAAAATAAAATCACTTGACTATAAAAATATAAACAGAGAATTGAAATAAAATCAGAAGAAAGAGAAAATAAATGAGGGCAAAGGAGAAAATGAAATCACTTGATTTTTATTAGAATCAGATAATTTCTTCATACAGAAATGAATAATAAGAGCCCTATTTATAGAAGTTTCTTTCTTAATTTCCAATTAATCTTTAACTACTAAGATTATTTCTTCTTTATTAAGAAAGATCAATGGCTCTGATAGGTTTCTACCTCTTTAAGTGATTGATTGTATCATCAACTGCATTATCATTGCATAAACATCCACTTTATTATTATTATATTTAAAACACTACCCCTTGGATGTCTATTCCTGTCTGGTACGTGTCTTGTTAAAACCTTACTTGTAAAAAACCCTATGGAAAAAAATTCAAGTGAAGGTAAAAGAGTACACTATTCCTTTGATGATTT
Organism: Tinospora cordifolia; assembly: GCA_030144865.1. Taxonomy (NCBI): domain Eukaryota; kingdom Viridiplantae; phylum Streptophyta; class Magnoliopsida; order Ranunculales; family Menispermaceae; genus Tinospora; species Tinospora cordifolia. The sequence goes on along the minus strand of JAJIYU010009989.1, from coordinate 9,066 downwards.
AGGAGTTCCCTCGTTAAAATCTTTATCAAGTGAAAACCCAATGGGAAAACCTTGCGTAAGGGAAAAAAAGTACAACAATATTATCTCCCCCTCATGAGGACACCATTGGAGACTTTTAAGTCCTTTCATTTCAATTTTATAAATCAATTTCTCAAATGTCGCAATAGGTAATGCCTTGGTGGATAAATCTGCAGGATTATGACATGATCTTATTTGCTGAATATCAATTTGTCCGCTCTTTTGAAGTTGATGTGTGAAAAATAACTTTGGTGAGATATGTTTCGTTTTATCACATTTGATATATCATCCCTTTAATTTTGCAATGCAATCAGCATTGTCTTCGTATGAGATTGTGGGAATTCTTTGTTTAAAGATAATTCGCAATTTTCTATACTATGATGGGTCATTGATCTTTCGACTTGTCCTCATGAATTGCTATTAATTCAGCATGAATGATTTTTTTTGTAGACGTCCATGAAATAAAAATTTCACCATATGTAAATAAATAACCAGTTTGAGAATGTGCTTTATGTGGATTAGACAAATTTCCAGCATCAACATAACTGATTAGTTTTGGTTTCGAATTTTTGGAATAAAACAGATGCCTATCAACCATTCTTTGGAGGTATCGCAAAACGTGTTTGATATTGCCTTCGAGTTAGGGAGGAACTATATCTTGCTAATAGATTCACTGAAAATGATATGTCAAGTCGTGTGTTATTAGCAAGGTACATAAGTGCACTTATTGCACTAAGATATGATACTTTAGGACCAAGAATCTCATAACTATCCTATCTCGGTTGAAAGGATCTTTATTTATATCAAGAGATCATACAACCTTTGGGGTACTTAATGGGTATGCTTTATCCATGTAAAATCTTTTTAGAACTTTTTCGGTATACCTTGATTGATAAATGAAAATTTCATCTTCCAGATGTTCAATTTGTAAATCAAGGCAGAACTTTGTTTTTTCATAGTCTTTAATTTCAAATTCATTCCTTAAGTAATCTGCTGCCTTTGAGACCTCTTTTGAAGTTCCAATGATGTTTAAATCATCAACATATACAACTATTATTACAAATTCAGATTCAGATTTCTTTATAAAAATATAAGGGCAAACTGAATCATTTTTATATCCTTCTTTCAATAAATATTCACTTAGACGATTATATCACATACACCCCGATTGCTTTAATCCATATAAGGATTTGTGTAACTTAATGGAATAATGCTCTCGAGATTTTGAACATGCTTCAAGCATTTTAAATCCTTTAGGAATTTTCATATAAATTTCATCATCAAGGTTACCATATAAATATGTTGTGACCACATCCATTAGGCGTAAATCAAGATTTTCGTGGATAATCAAAGTTATAAAATACCAAAAGGTTATTGTATCCAGTACAGGAGAATATGTTTCATCATAATTAATGCTTGGTTTTTGTGATAAGCCTTAGGGAACTAGTCGTGCTTTATATCTTACAATTCATTTGTCTCATTTCTTTTGCGCACAAATACCCACTTGTATCCAACGGGTTTTATATTATCTGGTGTTTGAACGAAAAACCTTCTGTTTTGCAAGTGAGTTTAATTTAGATTGAATTGCATCTTTTCATTTTAGCCAATCATCTCGTGAATGACATTCTTCTATAGATTTTGACTCTTGATCATCCTCCATAATATTGAGGGCTACATTATATGCAAAAGCATTATTAAGAATAGTTTACACTCGATTCCAGCGTCTTCCGATGTTAGCAAAATTTACAGAGTTTTCCTCATTATTTATTTGAGGTGCTTGAATTACTTGAGGAGTTTCACGATCAGATAAATTTTTATTTTCTTCAATCTTGTTTATCTCCTCAATAAGGTCATTGTTATTATCTTGACCTTTTTTCTTACGTGAGTTTTTATCTTTTGAACCAAGTAGTCTACCACGTTTTAGGCATGGTTTATATTCATTGGCTGCAACACTTATAGATTGTCGTTTTGGGACTTCGATCCTTATTGGTGCATTTGCAGCTGGTATGTACGACTTGGTAACCCATTTGGAATTAGTTAATGCATCTGACAACTGATTTGTTATATTTTGCAAATGAATGATTTTCTAAACTTCAAGTTTACTTAAATTTGTACGAGGATTAAGATGATTTAAAGATGTTGCATTCCGGGATATCTCCTTTGTAATTGACTTATGTTTTCTCCCTAATGCTACGAATGTTTTTTCATCAAACTGAGAATCAACAAATCTTGTTGTAAATAGATCTCTTGTTAATGGCTCAAGATATCTTAATATTGAAGGAGATTCATACCCAATATATATTCTCAACCTTCTTTGGGGTCCCATTTTATCACGGTGTGGAGGTGTTATTGACGCATACAGTACAACTAGAAGTTCTCAAATGAGAAATATTGGGTTCATGACCATAAGTCAATTGTAAAGGAGAATATTTATATTAACTAGTTGGTCTTATGCGCACAAGTGCTGTAGCATGCAAAATAATATGTCCCGAAGCTAAAGTTGAGAGTTTTGTTGTCATAAGCAATGGTCTAGCTATTAGCGGTAGCCATTTTATTAAAGATTCTACTAGACTATTTTGTGTATTGACATGAGTGACGAGATGTTCAACATTTATTCTTATTGAGATGTAACAATTATCAAAAGCATGTGAGGAATGTTCACTAGCATTATCTAATCGAATGTTCTTAATTGGATGATGTGGAAATTGTGCTCTTAATTGAATTATCTGAGCAAGTAATCTTGTAAATGCCAGGTTAGAAGTTGATAATAAGCACACATGTGACCATCTTGTAGATACGTCTATTAGAACCATGTAATATTTAAATATTCCGCATGATGGATGAATGTGACCACAGATGTCACCAAGAATTCTCTCCAGAACGAAACATATCTCACCAAAGTTCTTTTTTAAAAATGAACTTCAAAAGAACAGACAAATTGGTATCCAACAAATAAGATCATGTGATAATCCTACATATTTATTCACCAAGGCATTAGTTGCTGCGACATTTGAGAAATTCATTTATCAAATTGGAATGAGACGACTTAAAAGTTTCCAGTGATGTCCTCATGAGGGGGAGATAAATATTGCTGTACTCTTTTTTCCTTGCACAAGGTTTTCCAATTGGGTTTTTACTTGGTAAGGTTTTTAACGAGGCAGCCCCCTAAGTCATCAAATGAATAGTGTACTCTTTTACCTTTACTTGAATTTTTTCCCACAGAGTTTTTCTCAAGTAAGGTTTTAACGAGACAAATTTCAGACAACAATATACGTCTAAAGGGGAGTGTTATAATATAATAATAATAAAGTGGATGTCTATACAATGATAATGCAATTGTTGATGCAATCAATTACTTAAAGAGGAAGAAATCTATCAGAGCCGTTGATCTTTCTTAATAAAGAAGAAATTAATCTTACCCGTTAAAGATTACTTGGAGATTAAGAAAGAAACTTCTATAAATAGGGCTCTCATTATTTATTTATGTATGAAGAAATTATCTGAAAGTTTTATTGATAAAGAAGGCTCTCTCTTCCTCTCATTTATATTCTGTTTCTTTTGATTTTATTTGTACAACACGTTATCAGTATTAGTCTCTGTCGATTCAGAACTCATGATAAATAGTTATTTCCCGTAATATCAAGAGCAACAAACTCAAGTTTAGCTAAATTAGACATTGAAATAAGAAGATATTATTTACTTGAAAGATTAAGATTAGATAGTAAGAAAATTAGCAGAAACTTGTCTCGTAAGAGTTTAGCAAGAAAATGACAGAAACTTGTGTCTGCAGTAAGAAAGAAGCAGCAGAACTCGGGCTTGTAGCTAGGGTGAATTGACAGAGATTTGTGCTGATAATGTGTTATGAAAATAAAATCACTTGACCACAAAAATGTAAACAGAGAATTGAAATTAAATCAGAAGAAAGAGAATATAAATGAGAGGCAGAGAGAACTTTCTTTATTGATAGAATTTTCATATAATTTCTTCATACAAAAATAAATAATGAGAGCCTTATTTATAAAAGTTTCTTTCTTAATCTTCAAGTAATTTTTAACAGCTGAGATTAATTTCATCTTTATTAAGAAAGATCAAAGGCTCTGATAGATTTCTTCCTCTTTAAGTGATTGATTGCATCATCAGCTGCATTATCATTGCATAGACATCCACTTTATTATTATTATATTTATAACATTGTAAATAATTTAAATAATGGATTGATGTGATTGTGGGTCACATACTATATAGTTGAATAGATTGTAAAATATGAAGAGATATAGTCTAATAGATAATAGTTTAATGAGTTGATGATGTAGCAGATACATCAAATCCTTGTGTAGTTTAACGGTTTAACCATTAAAGACGCCTTAATTGACATGTTATGAATTACTTTTGTCTCCCATCTTTTTGGAATATAACTATTTTTGGAATAAAGAACTAAGAACATTCGTTTTGGCATGAGTTTCATGTATATTTGTGCTTTTTTAAAATGGTGTAACCTTTCAAAATATTGGGTTTTCTAAAAGAAATATAACAAAGTCAAAGAACACTATATGGCGGTTGAATTTGTAGCCTAGGTATGGTTGGTGATATGAGTCACTAATTGTGATTGCATTGTAAGAAGTATTAATCTTTTGTAGTTCCTAAAATTATTTTCATGGGTTATTGTTGGTATTATTCTCTTATTTACATATTATTTATAAAAGCACTTGGTAATTATTAAATTGTGAATAATTATTTTCTTGTTGCCTAGATAAGCTATGTCAATTGTCTTTGCCTGGGTTTAATTTTGTTATATTGCTTTAGGCATTTATGCGCGGAGAACACGACATGAAATGATTGACTGAAAATTTTTGGCTTTACATGAGTTTATCAATTCAGTTTGACAGGAATATGTGTCTGTTTTCACGTAAAATGTGCGGAAATAATCTATACTATTATAATAGGAATACTTTGGCAGTTGACAGTGAAGCCTTTTTTCAACCTGAAGCGCTCTTCAGAAGTTTATATTATACTTGTTTTTAGAAAAATATTTATATTATTAATTGGGTTAAAACTTTAATTTTATTAATGACTAATTTTCAGTTTTTTTCTATACCCTATGTTTTAGGTTTTTAAAACAAATTTCCCAATTTACTTTTTTAACTTCTGTGTTTCACTTTTTAATTGTTCTTATTTATTTCTAATAATTTTAATAAATTAATTATATTAAGAGACATAAAATATAAATTTATTTTAATAAAAATATTTTATTAAGACTATTTCTTACTAAAATTTATGTGCTAAGCACACAAAAATACTGGTATATTTATATTGTGCTGTTTGCAGAGGTGTCATTGTTCATCTTTAATGAACAATTTATATTAGACTTGTAAGAGTACTTCCACCTGTGATTTTTCTTCTTCTAATCATAACGCTTATGCATTATTTAGAAGTTGGGAAAGAAATACTAGTTGTGATTGACTTATGTTTAATTTTGTAGAGTGTTCCTGTCCAAGCTGGGCAACCTCCACCATTGTTGCAGTACTTTGGAACACTGTTAACAAAAGGCAAGCTCAATGCATTTGAGTCATTGGAATTATCACGTCTTGTTGTAAATCAAAATAAAAAAAATCTTTTGGAGAATTGGTTGGCTGAGGACAAACTTGAATGCAGCGAGGAACTTGGAGATCTCGTGAAGGTTTGATTAGCTTTTGTATCAAAATTTTCCCTTTGCGTGCTTGTTCTGTAACTTCTATTATTGTAGTATTGGAATCTTGCATGTTGTTTCTAACAGATATATTGACATTTGCTCATGTTGAATGCTTTAACTGAGTCACAATTGTTGTATCCGATTTGGTAAATTTGTGGTGATTTGTAGACTGTGGACAATGACCTTGCCTTGAAAATATATATCAAAGCTAGGGCTACTCCCAAAGTTGTTGCCGCATTTGCTGAAAGAAGAGAATTTGACAAGATTCTCATCTACTCAAAACAGGCAAGTGGATTTTCGTTTGTACGGTCTAAGATTTAACATACACTCAACATGATAGTAATATAAGTACTAAAACGTAACACTTGTTAAATGTAGAAGGAATAGATAATTTCTGTCGTTGCCCTTTTTCTAAGTACTAGTTATGATAATTACCATCAACATTATTATGGCTGGTATTTTGCATAGCCATGATCCTTCCTTGTGGTCGGTTTTATCATTGCCATGTTTCTTTCTCTTTACAGAGGTTAGATGCACACCTGATTATTAGTGGGTCCTTCTAGTTTCCTTACTCTTATCATAGTTAACTTTTATCATTGTGATGATTTTTTAACTTGATTGGTTTTGCCATGGCTGTATTTCTTCATTTGCACAGGTTGGATACTCACCTGATTACTTGTTTCTTCTGCAAACAATTCTACGAACAGATCCCCAGGTATAGACGGTTTCCAACCTTTTCAAGTGTGACAGGATGGTATTACTTCAGTTTGATAGTGTACTTTCTATGTTATCCGGATTTAAGGTTTTACTATGTGGGCTATGGACGCATAAGAGTTGTAGGTTTTTTCAAATTTCAAATTTTTATTTGTAGCTCAACTAGTAAACAATTTATATTTATTCAGCATATTTTGTTGAAGTTCCAAATATTAAGCATGAAAGGCTGAAATTGTTTGTTGTTTTTCATTTCTGTTCTAAAAGGATTTTGTAGTAAAATTGTGATTTTAAATCAAAATAATCTAAATCAGTAAGATGTGTATACATGTCGATGGTCACTTGTGGTGCACATTAAGTAGTATTACAACTTTTTTAAATACATTCTTCAAAAATGCTTCTGAAATAGGTTTCTGTGGTCTGGTTTGCATATGCTAGTACATAGCATCAAGAAAACAACAAACATTTTATTGTAACCATATCCTACGCCCATGTTCAAGGCATTATATGAAACATTTTATTGCACATAGCATCATTGATTTTATTGCATATAAATGTTTCCTAAAATATACTTTAAAAACATCTTACAGAGGATGATTTGTATCTTTCTTGGTGGCAGGGAGCTGTTAATTTTGCACTAATGATGTCACAAATGGAGGGAGGTTGTCCAGTTGATTACAACACCATCACCGATCTCTTTCTTCAGGTTGAACAACATTAATTTGAATGTCTGTTTGCTTTGTATTCATTAGATTAAGTATCATAATTGCCTGTATTTTGAGTATCTAAAATGTGTTCGAGGTTTGAATTCAGATGTGGTATCATTTGCTAATCCATGCTTGTTGAGTTTTCTTTTAGTTCAGGATTTCTTGTTCATTTTCTAATGAAAGTCTGGCATTTGATATTATCATATTTTATGTTGTTTTCACAGAGGAACTTGATTCGTGAGGCTACAGCCTTTTTGTTAGATGTTTTGAAGCCTAATTTACCAGAGCACGCGCACCTTCAGACGAAGGTTCTTGTAACTAATTGCTGAATTGATACAGTATGTTCAGTTTATGTTCATTTTGTTCATTATTTGGATTTGTGTTTTCTTCAGGTCTTGGAGATCAATCTAGTGACGTTTCCCAATGTAGCAGATGCCATCTTGGCAAATGGAATGTTCAGTCACTATGACCGGCCTCGAATTGCACAACTCTGTGAAAAAGCTGGTTTGTACATGCGTGCACTACAGGTATGGCTTCAGGGAATATGGAATCTGTATGAACAAGATATCATATTCATGAAGAATTAAGATTGATTACTGGACTAAGGACTGTTTTGTTCATGCAGCACTATTCTGAGTTGCCAGATATTAAACGTGTCATTGTGAATACACATGCCATTGAACCACAGGTATATGTTTGGAATTACTTACACTTTTATTCAATGCAAGATTATAAAGTGAGTGGAGCTGAACACGGGTGTTTTCCAGTCTCTTGTTGAGTTTTTTGGAACGCTTTCCCGGGAATGGGCACTGGAGTGTATGAAGGACCTTTTACTGGTTAATTTGAGAGGAAATCTTCAGATAATTGTGCAGGTACTTGTCTGTTCTTATTTTCACTGTAACAATTTCTTTTCTTTTAACTGTAGCTGACTAACACGTCAATGCAGGCTGCCAAAGAATATTCTGAGCAGTTGGGTGTTGATGCATGTATAAAATTGTTTGAACAATTCAAATCTTATGAAGGTTTATACTTTTTCCTGGGGTCATATTTGAGCTCCAGGTATATCCTATTCCAAGTATAAAACACTGCTTATTTTATCTTCAGTTCTTATTATGATTCTTTAATTTGATTGGATGCAAGATTTTCTCTTTCTGATGGTTTTGTTTCTTGGATTCTTGGGACAGTGAGGATCCCGACATTCATTTCAAGTACATTGAGGCTGCTGCAAAAACTGGACAAATCAAAGAGGTCGAACGTGTGACAAGAGAATCGAACTTCTATGATCCAGAGAAGACAAAGAACTTTCTAATGGAAGCCAAGCTTCCGGATGCACGCCCCTTGATTAATGTCTGTGATCGGTTTGGTTTTGTTCCTGATCTCACACACTACCTGTACACGAGCAACATGCTTCGATACATTGAAGGCTATGTTCAGAAGGTAGCAGTTTCTGCAAGTTAGTTGATATTGTTGGGCACTTCTTTGATCCATCGAAAATTCATCTAACTAGTGAGCAAGTTTTTCAGTACATTAAATTGCACACTTTTCTTTCATGGAAATGGTTAAGTTCTTAGAAGATTGACGCCTTACTTGTTTTGTGATTCCAATGCATTTTTCTATATCTGATAATCCAGAAACATTTAAAATGCATTTGGATGGTCAAATCTGGAAAACGTTTTTGAACACTTCAATTGGAAAATAAGTTATTTTTTGGGGAAACAAATGAAAACTTGTTTTCTAAATTCTCACTTTTTGAGTTGTCCCTGTCTTAGCCGTTTAGGCTGATTAAACTTGGGTTGAGTTGAGTTGAATTTTGTTCTTGTTTTCATATCATTGAACCAAACTCAGCCTAAGATTTCCACATTACTAGGATTTGAAGAACCAGCTTGTGCACACGCTACCCTAATCTTCTCTAATACTGTTCCTACAATTGTGGCTCTCTTT
>JAJIYU010009988.1:0-16534 GCA_030144865.1 Tinospora cordifolia | reverse complement strand
GAATTTTTCTTTACCTTTAAATGCCTTGATTTTATAAATGTGAAATTGCACTATTGAATTTATTCTAAGGCATGTGGTATTGAAAAATAGAAAGTCAAGTGTGTGTCACTTATAAAGTAACATGACCCAACCCGCCAATTGGTTAAGTCCACCGTCAAAACAATGGTGGTTATGTCCAAACTCAAAGAACTTGGGGGTTGGGGTGTTACACTATTTGTGTAATCACATTCAAAGTTACATGCAATGGTTTCATTACAAGTTGTAACCTATCAACTAGCTGTCCAGAGGTAAAGGATTTTGACGCACTCGAATCAAATAACAATCTTATAGCAACATTACACTATTTGTGTAACTACTTTCTTTCTTCTATTACATGGGCATAGTTTGCCTAGGCCTCAACCGCAAACACTCTGACCTGGTTCTGACCACGATCTTAGTTTTTCCACTGATTGGCATTCTAGTTCTGAAGTCTAGCTTGAGGATAACCTCCTCCCTGAGCATTCTAGGGTTGTTGCTGCTGGGATCCTAGACTAGTGTAGTCGAGCAATCTCTAGCAAGATGGCCCCTCTGTCTGCATAGGTAACACAAACCCAACCTCTTCGCTTGTTCCCTTGCCTCTCCCTTATTTTGCCCCTGTCTCTATGGGGCCTTACCATTCTTGTTTTTCTTGTGGGCCCCTTGTTGGTCCTTCTCGTTTTCGGGTCGCTTATTTGTTCCCCTCAACCTTTATTCCTAATTGAGTTCTTGGTCTAAAATCAAAGCCCGTTCAATACCTCCTTGTAGGTTCGAAGGTCCAATGCCATAAACACCTTTCGGATCTCAATCTTGAGATCCTGCACAAACCTAATAGCCTTCATTTTCTCCCCCTTGATCATATCTGGTGAGAACTTTGCTAACTCTGTGAACTTCCTCTCGTACTCTGTCACAGTTAGGTCTCTTTGATTTAGCTTGACAAAGTCATCTTGAAGCTTTCGAAAGGTTACTTCAGGGAAAAGCTTTCCATAGAAGTGCTCTTTAAACTCATCCCAATTCATTGCTCCAATTTTTGTATTGGGGTCCAACTGCATCATTCTCCACCATCCTCGGGCTGCTCCCTTGAAATGGTGTGTGGCTAGTGCCACTTGTCGTGGGTCGTTACCTTTAGTACGTTCAACAATTCTTCCATCTCTTGGTACCAATGGTCAGTCTAGATGTAGGTCTCGGTACCATCAAAAGTTAGAGGGTTAAGCTTTTGTAAATCTATTAAGAGCTTCATTTGTTTTGCATCCTCCTGCTCCTCTTTGGTCCCTCTAACATTCTTGCGGTACCAATGCTAGTGCTGGAACCGGAATAGGTTCAGGTACCTGCGGTCGTGGTGTTGCCTAAGGGATCATATGTGGTAGAGCCCTCATCAGTTGGTCCAGCACTCGCTGAGACATCTCAATCATCATTGCCTCCAGCCTGGCCTCAATTCCAATCAGCAGTCCTTGTGCTTCTTGCTTGGTTTCATTTGAAGTGGTCAATCAGGTAGGGTGTCTTCTTGTTCTAGCCATTTGCTACAAATCGAGCAGATCATCTATAACAACCCAACCCCCTAGAAATAGGTTTAAGCTCAACCACAAGGCAGGTTGGGTCCTATGTTACATTTACAAGTACACAACTTGCATCATTTTCTGTGTTCTCAAGTCTTATTATTTATCAATGAGCACACAACCCAATTATTTAAATTTAAATTTAATAAGACTATTAGAATAGAGATAAAAGAAATATTCACTCTTTATTTACTTGATAAAATAACAGAGTACATACTTTAAACTCTGATTTATTCAAATAAGTAAAGGATTGCATGCTTTAATTCAATTAACTAGAACTTAAAAGAGAGTACATAGCTCTTAAAATTTGAAATAAAATTCAGCGGAAGTCAAATGAACTTAAAGTTGGGCAACATGCCTTTACATTGAAAAAAAACTTTCTTAAAAAATAGAAACTTTCTAAATGTAGCTACAATCAAATTTCCATTTCCATCATATTCAATTTCCTAAAAATGATAAAAAGAAAATGGTGAGTGCATAGCCTAGTGGGTCATTCATGAAACTACTAATTTATTATTTCAAATAAAAAATACATCCAATTGCAATCACTTACAAGCATTAAACGTTTCAAACAATATCTTGTAGTGTTGTATATTTGACCAAAAGAGGTTTTTAATCCCTTGATGTTCTTCATTAAAATACTTCTTTCTAGGATGCAATGACAATTCACCTTGTCACATTCCGTTGGAAATAAGGATCACATGTCCCTATTCCAAGTATTTTAAAACACATCCATACTTAGTGATGTTACTTATATACACTAAGCATATGTAAAGAACACTCATAAAATCACTAAGACTACTATGATGGCACATGGTTCTTATCTTCACTTTCTCATATTTAAATTCAAATAAATATGAAAAAAGATTATAATAATTAATATCAGAATTTAAATAATCAAGAGAACATGAAAAACATAAATAACATGCTAGAAAACTCAAAAATAAGCCTAAGCATGGTTACAAAGCATGTTATACTATTGTGCATGAATTAAAAATATAAAAACATGCTAGCTGAAATTAAAACATGAACAAACATGCTTCAAACTAAAATTTAAACATGTTGAGATTTCTGAAATAACATGATAAAAAAAACTAAAAACATGAATGCACTAAAGGCTTGAAGTAGTAAAATAGGAGTTCTAGAAATCTCTTCCACCTTAATCTGATTTTCTTGTTAAATCTGGCAAAGGTTCCCCTTATCAACCACTTTCAAAACTTCAAAAACTTCTAATAACCAACAAAACTACTTCAAAAACTCTCTAAAATACTGAAATAAGAACTTCTCACACAAGAAAGAAAAGAGAGTGAGAAGAGGTGCCAAAAAGAGGGCAAAAACAAACAAAGAGGGAAGTGTCTACTCTTTGCTTTGGGATGAGATGAAAGTGAGAAAGAGGGGGTTTATATAGATGTTCAAGAGCAAGGGGCACATTTTGGGCAGCTCACAAAGTTGGGCAAATTTTCAAACACAAAGGGGATGGTTTGCATAAAAAGGGCAAGTGTGCTCATAGTTGGGAAGTTGGACCACTATGACTTTCTAATTCAAAAGATGTGAGTAAAATCCTGTTTCCTAACTATGTGTGAACACAAAAGAGGTTTAAATCGTATTGTAATTCAAATGGGATGTCCCATATGTGCTCATGGCAACACTCCTTTTTGGTTTCTTTGCTTGCTCATCATACAAACACACAAGGAATATTTTCCTATTCTCTTATTTTTTGGACACTAAGCATGGATGTACAATATCAGATTTGAGGGGACGCCATATAGTAGTCAAAGATGCTCATCTTGATAAACTATCTAAATAGGGTTGCTCACATGTGTGCACGCACAAATGTACATAGTTGGGCCGATTTTGGCTTAAGTGGGTGTAGCTGTACACAATCAAGTGGGGGTGTATATGGAATCATGTTTCATGGTTTCTAGACCATATAAAACATCTACTACTGTGGGTGTATTGAATCATTTGCATGGAACATGGGATCATTTTACAAGGATTCAAATAATGGATACATCCAATGGAGCTTTTGGTGGGGTAGGGTGCACATGATAATGATGTTCCACCCATGTGGCTTGCACATGTTTGGGGTAGTCATAACTTAATGGGTTCATAAAAATTAAATAAAAATTAATATCTTCTTTTTTACAAGGAATTACGATGTATAACCTATAGTTTTAGAATCATATGAACCTATGCACATTTTAAGGTATAGTTTGGCCCAATGTGATTTTTCTTGAAAAACTTTCCTTATTTGGCCCAATGTGACCCATTGAGGTCACTAGGCAAATGAAAATCTAAATATTGGCCAATTGTTCTAATTTTTGGATATGTCATTCATTTTATTAGTTCATGTCATTCCATTTCGTTTCTAGTCATTTCGATGCCCCGAAGTACCTTAAATGCCAATTCTTTCTTAATTTGGACGCCCCCGTATGGTGTTTGACAAATGAAAACCTTAACCTCAACCAGTTGTTCTAATTTTTGAATATGATGTTCAATTAGTTGGTTCAAGTCACCTTACTTCATTTCAAGTTGTTTTGGGTCCTTAAAGGTCACTAAATGAGAGTTTTTTTTAACCTACTAAATTTAGCCCTGAAATGAACCTCGTTTCATTTGGCACCCAAATTCTACTGAATTAATGATAAATTTCATTTGATTGAGTACAAAGAATTCAGGGTATCACATCATCAATATTCGGTGGACATTTGTACTATGATGACTCTAGGTTCTCAATTCATTCAAAGGCCTAAAGTTTTTCTTCTAGGTTCTTTTTATGCATAGGTACAAGATTTGGTTTCAAAGCAAGTAAACGTTACACAGCATGCTCTTCAAACAATCATATAGTCAGGCTAGCACAACAAGGCTCCAAGCTTCCACCTAAGTTTCCAAGTTCAAGTGCCCCATCCCATTCTACCTCTTCCACTTAGGCTTTTGCCCAGAATAGAGCCGCATCCAAACTAGTTCGCGAATTGCTCGATAACTATGGTTTCTGAGCCCACTATACCCAACTGCCCCATCCCAGTGAGCATAGAAAAACCTGTTCTTCCATAGCTACCAATCATTCACCATACATGGTCCATCATTCTTCAAATCCAAGCTTCGTCCATACCCTTGAATTTCTATGCATCCTATACTACATAGAAACTGAAAGATATAAAAGCTTCCCAGTCCTGTTTCCTTGTCAAACAATTTTTTGTTTTGACACAATGTTTATTTTGTAGTCATGTCCTAGAGACTTATGCTTTTGATCCACTGTGCAACTCATGGCTACACCCATTTCTATCTAAGGTCTATTATCTAGACCTATGGTTTGATCGGGTTGACTCACAACCTCTATCTAGTCAAGATTCCACCTTTGGCATCTGCAAATTTCTTGCCTTAATTTTCTAACCTCCTAATTTTCTTTTATAGAAAATAAAAGTGTTATTCAACTCAGACTATTTGTACAAGCTAGTGGGACAACCTCCAGATCGGGCGGCGAGACCAAAGTCTGCTTAGCAACCGCATTTTCTAGGGCGGGATAACCCACCTCTCTTTCAATGTTTAACTTTACTCGGGACAAAGCTTACCCACTATCAGCTCAACTTGTAGTCTTTGTATCCAAACAAAACATTTCAAAAATATGTATTTCCTTTCTGAAAACACTTTTTAAAAACATTTTTCAATTTTAAAATAGAAGGTAGGGCAATCAAAATTTCAATTTGACTCATTGTGAAACAACACCCAATTAGGATTTCTTATTCTTGTCAATCAACTAACGATTGACTTTCTAATTCTAGCCCAAGGCATTTAAAGCCTAGTCTCTGATACCACCTTTGATATTAGAGGAAACTTTCTAATTTTTGCCCAGCAACTAATGCTTAAGCTTTCATACAATCTTTATAACACCCCAACCCCCATATTATTCACTATCAGTGTTTGGACTTAACCACTGTTGAAACAATGGACTTAACGACAAGGCAGGTCAGGTCCAGTTTTACTTTACTAGTGACGTACACTTGACTTTCTATTCCCAATATCCCATGCCCTAATATAAAAACTAAACAAGGCCACATAATCAAAGATAAAAGAAAATTATAATCTTTATTAATTCATAAAGAGAAAAGTACATCATTTTTAATTAAAAACAATTATAGCAGAATTCATAACAAAACTGGGTGAACATGCCCTACATAGAAATTTCTAAATCAAAGGAGATGCCCCAAATCCTTGCATATTTAATTTTATAAAAAATGTTAAAGGAAGGTTGAGCACTAAGCTCAATGGATCTTAAACAACCATTTTCATATTCAAATTACTAATACATTCATAATTCAAGCACTTTCAAATTTAGGCATTTCAAGCATCAAAATTATGTAAAGTTCTAACTTAGATCAAAAATGCTTTTTAACCCTTGATGTTCTCAACTAAGTGATTTCTTAGAGTGAAATATGGCATTTCTTGTCTATTTCATTGGACTTTGGACATAGGGACTCTAACCCACCAACCAATCACTTAGGTATTACAAACCTTATGAACTAATCATAAGAAGAGAACACCCATAGCAACCATTTGTCTACTATGATGGTACATGGTTTATATCAACATCTTCTCATCTTAAATTCCATATATATGAAATATAAATAAAATTTTAGAATATAAGAACAAGCTAGAAATAAATTTTGAAATTTAATGATTTGCAAAACAATTCACTCACCATTCAATATCATGCACCAAACTTTAGAATAACTCCTAAACATGACACTAACATGAAATGAACATCATAAATGCATGATCTTGAATATTCATCAAAACTGAAACATACTTGAATACTAAAAAATATAGTTAAAACTTACATCATGATTTTTAGAAAAACACAAAAACGTCACACAAGAATGAATATGCTAATGGCTCAAATATGAAAAGAATGTTTAAGAAAGCAACTTCCACCTTAGATGAGATGTCTTCCCCAAATTTCAGCACAGGTTCCCTTCACTTTAGCACTTTCAATCTTAGCAAAATAACTCTATACTAATCACTAAATGCTGGAACTAAAAGTCTCTCAACTTTGCACAAAAGAAAACGAAACGAAAAGAAGAAGAAGAAGAAGTGAGAGCACAATAATAAGAAATCTCTCTTGTTCCTAGAATGAGGGATTGTCTGGAACTTAGGGGGGTATTTATAGTTTTTTTTCAAAGGGCCAATGGGACGTCCTAGGGTAGCTTGGGTAACATGGGTAGCTTTTTGCTTTTGAGCAAGTTTCAAAACACTAAAAGAGAGACATGGTACGTGAATTCATGGATCACCAATCTTTCCTATTTTCATATAGCGCCAAGGAATATTCTCTAGCATCTTTTCTAATTCAAATTCTAAGAATATCTTCATTCTAGAACCCTTTCATAACCATTCTGGACGTTCCATAGTGAGAGAGAATATTCTCTTAGAACCTTCTCCTTTGGTTCTGTTGCTTGCTCATCACACAAGCACACACATGGCAATTTTTACCTTTTTTCTGCCTTGGATGTCCAACTTTGGTGAGCACACTATCACCACATGAAAGACACCATATCATAGTTTTAGATAGTGATCTAGGTTCTAGGAAACTTTTTGATTTGAGCTGGACCCATAGATGGCACACCAAGTGGACATATCCCCTAAATTTGGCACCATGGCTAGATCTCCCTTATACACTTTCTATTTTTTTTTCTTGTGTAGGGGTGACAACTAGGGTTTGTGAGCGAGCATCAATTCTGATTTCAAACCTTTCTAATTAGGTTAATTCACATGTGTGCACACAATGTGCATGGGTGGAGCGGTTTTGCTTAGGTGAGGCATGGAGCACATGATCACTAGCTTGGTGTATGGAATCAATCTTCATGGATTTCCAAATCCTAGGTGGGACGTCTCATATGGGTGGTGTACTGAATCAGTTATGGGGTACATTTGATCATGTTTTATGGAATCAAATAAGGGAAGACATCCCATGGTGGTTGAGTAGCGTGGGGTGTACCCGATCATGGTTTTCCACCCATGTGATTTGCACGTGCTTTGGGTGGTCATGCCTTCGTGGGTTCACATGAATTTAATAAAATTTAATATCTCCCTAGCCACTAGGAATTTAGGTGTATAACCTATAGTTTTGGAACCACATGATCAAGACACAAATTTTAAGGTATGGTTTGGCCCAATGCGTTTTTCCTTAGAAACCTTCCTTATTTAGAACCCACTAAGGGTACTTTACCCGAATCTTGGCCAATTGTCCCAATTTTTGGATATGTCATGTGTCTTGTTAGTTTATGCCATCCAATGGAATTTCGGGTCATTCCGAATCTTCGAAGTACCTTAAATTTCACTTCTTTCATAATTTAAACCCTTGACGGGTGTTTGGCAAATGAGAGCCCTAATCTTCACCAATTGAGCTAATTTTTTAATATGTTGTTCAATTAGCCGGTTCAAGTCACTTTGCTGCATTTTAGGTAATTTTGGATTCCTAGAGGTCACTAAAATGAGAATTTTAGAACCTGTCAAATTTAGCCCTAAAACAAGATCGGTTTCATTTTACACTCAAATTTAGCCTTGAATTTTGTTTTATTTGGTACAGAGTTTTCAGTGTATTACAAAGGGGGTCTAATCCCTTAATGTTCTTATCCAAAATACCTTCATTTGAGTGGAAAGACAAATCTTTATGTCACATTCCATTGGATTTAGGGTCTCTTGCCCATAGTCCAAGTATTTTGTGCCACGCCCAATTCAAACAGTATGACAAACCATATACCCAAAGTATATGTAAAGAACACCCATAATATCCCTTTGGATTACTATGATAGTCCATGGTTCTTAGTCTCAACTTCTTGCATTTAGTTCTAAGGATCATAAAACATAAATAAAATCAATAAATTTAGTATGTTCAACATATAAACATCAAACATGATTATTCTTCATAAAATATGCCTAATCATGCAAAATCTAAGCATGGCATGGCTTCATGACCAAGTAAACATGGCATACATGCTAAATTGAAAATTAAATCATGTTATTCAAACCTAAATATGCATACTAAACTACTCAAGATCAATAACTTCTCACTTAAGAACACTCAAGAACAAAAAGAGAAGTGAGAAGTGATGCCAAGAAGGCTTAGAGAGAACAAGAGGGACTTGTCAGCTCTTACTCTAGGATGAAGAAAAAGTGAGCACAAGGGGGCCTTTATATGAATTTTTCAGTGCACATAGGGGGCCTTTATATGAATTTTTCAGTGCACATAGGGGGGACGGTCTGAAGATCTTGCATCAGCCACTTTCCAATTCCTTTGAGCAAGTTTTTGGCATGTGGGACCATTAGAGTTTCCTCTTTTTTGTGCACACATACATGGTTTAGGCAAGTGTTTATTTAGGGTTTCCTTTTCATGTGTGAATACAATCTTGGCTTGGACCACTTGCTAATCTTTGTTTGGACATTAATCTAGGCGTTATATTGTAAGCAAGGCAACTTTCCAATTTGTTTTAGTAATTGATTCCTTTTATTTTGCACGCCAAATCAATAAGATTTGACAACCTTTTATTTTGAATTTGAAACTTATAATCTTGTTCCTTGAGTTTTAGAAACATTTTTTAGCAACTTTTATTCTTAAATTAGAAACTTTTTAATCTTGTTTGTAATGGTGTGAACAAGGAACCTTCTATAGTTGGAAAGTTTTCCATTTCCTTTGTGCACCAAATCCATAAAATTTGGTAGCTTCTAATTTGGGAGGTTTAGGGTTCCTTGGCTGATTTTTGTGCTCACATGAGTTTAGGAAACTTTCCATGTGTACTTAATGCAGGACGTCTTAGGGTGCACATGATCATGGTATTTTAGCAACTTCTAATATGGTTCACCCATGATTTTGGACTTCCTTATGTGTGTGCATGAACCAATATCAACACCCTCTAATTTTGGATTAACAAGGATTTGGCCATCTTTCCCATGTTGGTGTACATATGAATTTGTTTCTATTTCCTATTTGTTTCCTTTTTCTTTGGGGCGTTCCATCTTTTGTGCACATGTTTCATTTAACGTCTTAATTTTCCTTCATTATAGTTCCTTTGTGGTGCACACCAAATTAGAGCATGAGTTCATGAAAACTTTCTATTTTTCCATCTTTCCTCATTTCATCTTCTTTTGGACGTCCTATTATGTATGTGTAAATGTTTCTACTTTTCTTACATCTTAGGATTGGGTACACATGTGTTGATGGGGAAGAAGGAGGTCAAGGTGGTGGCTAGGGTTTTCTTCGGGAGCACGGTGAACAAATTGCATGATGGAATGGAGTGATTAGGGTTGTGTACTAATGTACATATATACATGTCTTGGCACTCCACCTTCCATCTTTGGTTTTCAATTGTAGTATTGTGATTGTGGTCCCAAGATCATGGTCTTAGTACTGTTCCTAATCATAGGATCGCATATTAGAATAGTAGTACCATGTCTTTGCCAAAATTTTTGAATTTTTTTTTACAAAACAGCAATACCTTGACCCAAGACCGCAATCCTCATGCAAACCTAATTTTTATGAAATTATGTCGTAAGATCACAGTCCTAATTTGGGGACTGCAATCATGTGCCTTTCTCTTTTTTTTGGCATTACTGAATTACAAGACCCTAAGTTGATTCTCGTATCTCTAGCCAAGTGAATCCCACAAGAATATCACTAGCATCTAGGCTATGCGTCTATATATCTAACAATCTGCATACTCGGAAGACACGTGAGGCATGGTCAAGTTTCTTAAGTGTGATCACACACCCATCTATTAATTGAAACATCAATGCGAGAAGCACCGTTGATTGTCCTTAGGCAAATCAACCCCTCCAAGAATGTTGTTTTCTTGTTAAGAGTGATCTTGTATTTGGTCATTGACATATTCATGTAGTTTAAATGATATTATTTTAAAAGATAGATCCTTCATACCCTCATGCATATGAGTATAATATGTAATATTCATTTAATCGTATATTTACCATACTTGAATTCTATAATGGCATATTCTCATTGACTATACTCTTCTAGTAAATTTATGTTCATATCTTTCCATGGGTGAAAAATATCATGTATATGCTGTATCATGGTTTAGATACATATGATCATAGCAAATTGCATACATTCAAATCATGTTCTCATTATTCACATAATCAATGGAAATATAAGCATTTAATCATATGATCAACAAAGGGTGCATTCCTTTACCACCTAGGCCATTTTATATATACTAGAAAGAAAATATAGTTAAAAAGTATGTGAGTTGGTGTAATACGATGTAATCTCGTACTGAATAAAATGAAACAATTCAATTTTATTTGATTGAATTTGGGTGAGAAATGAAAATGGGTCCATTTCAGGGATAAATTTAGCAGGTCCAAAACACCATTTTTGTAAATCTAAGGACCTCAAAATGACCTAAAATGATATGAGATGACATGAACTGATCAACTAGATAACATATCCAAAAATGAGTTCAATTGGCCAAAATTTAGGGCATCATTTACGTAATACCCTTCAATAGAGTCTAAATTAGGAAAGTAACTGAAATGAACATCACCCTAGTCAAATGATAGTTGGAAATGTGCATTACTTTAACATAAACACAAAAATATATGTTAAAGGCCTTAATTCATAGTAAGTAATGAGATATGAATTTTTATTAAATTTATGTGGACCCATAAATACTTAGTCACCCCTAAACGTGTGCAAGTCACATGGGTTGAACACTTCGATCATGTATACCCATGCCCTATTATGCAAAACTTTGTCCATGTGTATGTGTGTGTGTGTGTTCACACATGTGAGCAACCCTAATTAGAAGTGTTTAAATGATGAACCATGCTCACAACCAAACCCTAGCCATCACACAAAAAGGGAAAATCGAAAATCACAAAAAAAGAAGTTTCCTCATGTAACAACCCGACCCCTGCATGTTAACTTGGACTTAACCATTTGTAGACATAACCACTGTTGCATCCACTATTATAACAACTATCGCAACAGTGGACTTAACCATGGGTCGGGTCCTATGTTACTTTACAAGTGACACACACTTGACTTTCTATTCCCAATATCCCAAGCCTTAAATGAAAACACTAAACAAGGCTACATTGAAGAGATAAAAGAAAATTCAAATCTTTATTTGATCGTAAAGGAAAGTACACAACTTTAAATAAGAAAAATACTACAGCGGAAAATTCATAAAACTTGAGCAACATACCCTACATGAAAATTTTCAAAGAGACACTAAAAGTGGACGTTCCACATGCTTCTCCATAAGATCAAATCCCTAAAAAAATGTTAAGGAAGGGTGAGCACAAAGCTCATTGGATCTTAAACAACTATTTACACATTCAAAACATTAACACATCTATATTTCAAGCACTATCACAAATTAGGCGTTTCAAGCATTGCATTTTGTGTGAATCATGTCTTAAACCAAAAGGGTTTCTCAACCCTTGATGTTCTTCACTAAGTGCTTCCTTAGAGTGAAACATGGCATTAGCCAATTTCGTTGGACCTTGGAACTTAGAAACTCTTACCCACCAACTAAGCACTTAGGTCATAAACCTTATGAACAAATCATAAGAGAAGAACACCTATAGTGTTACTCAAACAACTATGATGGTACGTGACTAAAATTCCCATAATTTGATATTTTAATTCCACAATCATGAAACATAAATAAAATATTAGAATATTGCATTAAACTAAAAAATAAAACCAGAATTGATAAACTAAAAATGTTGCATCCATCATACACATTCATGCCTCAAACATATGGAAACATCCCTAAACATGATACTAGCATGAATGGTATTACTAAAGCATGATATTAGATAGAAATTTAGATCAAAAACATTCATGAATGATAAATGAACATTGAGACTAATTACAAAAGAAATTTCAGCAAATGATTCAACAAGAATGAGCATGCTAATGGCTTGAATATGGAAAAGAGTTTAAGAGGGCAACTTCCACCTTAAATGACGCTTTCTCTAAAATCCAGCAGAGGTTTCCCCAAGCTTTGACACTTCAAATCCTAGCAAAATAACTCTTTAATAATCACTAACCACTAAAACTAAAAGCCTTTCCTTAGGCCCAAAGAAGACGTCACAAAGAAGATGAGAAAGAAGAGAGTTTGAGAGCATAAGGGGGAGGTTTTCACTTGCTCTTTGGAATGAATCATTTGTGAGCAATGAAGGGGGTTATTTATAGTTTTTCAAGAGCATATGGGACGTCCTTTAGAAGATCTTAGGCAGCTAGGGCAGCCATTCTCATATGAGCAACTTTCCAAACACTAAAGATGGTACATGGTAAGTGGGTATAAGAATCTCTAATCTTGCCAATTTCTCTATTACACCCCGACCCTCGGACCAGACGTCATGTCTGTCATACTGTGGCCCCGTCGTCGTGCGTCGCGCAGCTCCAAGCTCGACGCGTGGTCCGCCGAGGCCCCGGGTTTGCGACAGATGTCGTCAGTCTGTCTTTCTACCTCTATACACGAGGTTTAAATTATTTCTTTGATTTCAAATAATCATTTTAAATCATGCTTTACAAAGCAATTAATTTCAAATCAGATTCACCGGATGTTCAACATCATATTTATACTGGAAATCAAGATAATAGTAGCGGAAACACTTTTCGGAACAAATCATTCTAAATCATCGAACACTGTATAGCATACCGTATCTAAAAATCATCAGTTTATCAGTCAAGATAAAACAGTGTTCAAAATGGTAAAAGCAATCCTGTATATACATATACAAAAATATGACACATGGCGCTCTCGCCCAAGTTCAAAATATACATCGTGAAAACTGTACAAAAACAGAGAGATAGTTTTAACAAAAATCACTCTCTTTCACTATACATCCTCCGGTTCCGGTCTGCATCCTCATTGAGCGCCGGGCTCATGAGTACCTGTAAAATAAAAATGGGGTGAGGTCGAAAGCCTAGTGGATCTCCCCTACACATCAATAACATTATACAAACCAACATACGAAACATGCAAACAGTTTCAATCATTAGGGCGTTTCAAACACTTATTCAGTTTATCGGTTGCGCTCTAATATAAGGAATTTACCATCTGATATCAGGAATTAACCGAAAGAGTGAACCACTCTCGGTATCCAAGTTGTGGTCTTGAACAGAATAAGGCACGGCATCTTTGTAACACAGAAGTCTACCTCTGAGACCACGACCCAAGAAGATACTAAAACCAAGAGAAAAACCCTCATGACTTACCAAATTCGAGGGTCTCATACGGTCGTTCGCAGTTTGGCCTAGTTGGGGATACCCACGATGACGTCCTGGGACATCCGGAGAGCATCAACGCGATGTACCACCAGTAATTGCCCATCACCGCCCCGGTACGTGGAGTTCTTAATAAACCTTTAATGTTCTTTAGTTTTACAATCATGGTTTTCATTCCACACAGCATACAAACATGCTTATTCAAATGCTAATCTAAGTAAATAAAGCAAACAGGCATCAAGCAAATCATAGTATCCTGGTACTAGAAAGCAAGTAACCGGACATTAGGATATCATGTTAATCAATCCACCCAAAGCATACATTCTTACCATGATACTAAGTACAGGAATTTAAACATAGATCATATTCCGCATCCTACGTTTGCATAATACTAAAGAGTGAGGAAGAGATAATCAACCCCACCTGTACACGCCAAAGTACCGCTGGGTCGTCCCTCCTCGCACTGTAGTCCAATATCGTCAATCTGCATCATTAGATGGTAATGATACATTACTTTGGGCCTTTAAAACACATCTAACCCAATCCTCAAGGTCTGTTATCATTCAGTGTTTTAGCGTGTACCCAAAACACTCAAAAACAATGTTCAAGTCCATTGACTGTGCTAAGTACAGTGTAGACCACAGTCTACACACCATTTCTCACCCAATAGTTGGATTTCACCCATGTGTACACCATATGTGTGAGTTTTATTCCAGTTTAATACTTAAATCTAGTGTTCTGGACACTTAATAATCATTTAAACACATCAACTAGCTAGGGAATGGCTGTTTACATCATTTACTCACCAAAACCCATTGATCAAGCCTCAAAAACGGGATTCACTTTCC
The DNA here is from genome assembly GCA_030144865.1 of Tinospora cordifolia. Taxonomy (NCBI): domain Eukaryota; kingdom Viridiplantae; phylum Streptophyta; class Magnoliopsida; order Ranunculales; family Menispermaceae; genus Tinospora; species Tinospora cordifolia. The sequence continues at coordinate 1,865 of JAJIYU010009988.1, read as the reverse complement.
ATGAAATCAACTCCTTCATTTCCACAACCAACTAACCATGGTAATCATCCATTTTGGTGTCCACACACACATATAAGGGAATAAACAATAGTTCATCCCATTTGACTTAGTTTCCAAACACTAAACCCACAAGAACAAGTTCAAAAACGGATCTTAATCAATTTGATTCACAAACTATTAACAAATACTCTTAGATGAGCTTAAAACTTAAAGAAAACCCAAAGAAAATCATAAAACTCACCTTGAATCGCTCTCCCGTCGCTCCTCTCCGATTCCCAAGCGATTTCAGTGCAAATGAGAAATTCTACGCTTGAAAAGTATATATAACTCGCACACGGACCGCGGTCTTCACTTTTTGGACCTCGGTTATTGGACAGATTTCTCTTCATGGACCTTGGTCTTCACTTTATGGACCTTGGTCATTCCTTTATGGACCGTGCTCGGCACTTCACGGACCGCGGTCACCAATGTGACTTAGTTCTCGTTTCTGCAATTTTTCCACTGTTGATCGCGGTCGACCTTTAATGACCGCGGTCCACAGTGTTCTGCACATTTTCTTGGTTTTCACATTCACGGACCGTGGTCGGCAGCAAGACGCTTGTTTTTTAACACTTTTCCCCGCACGTTTCTAGCTATCCGAATGTTCTAATAAATTTTATCTTGATTAAATATCATATAATGATAATTAAAAACAAGTTTCCATTCATTTTATATTTATTTTGAATTTTTAAAAATTCATGTTGACGTAGATACATTAGAAGAACTAGGGTGATCACAATCTACCCCCCCAAAAAAAAAATTTCGTCCTCGAAATTTAAATGAAAAGTACCTGAGTAATGGGTCCAACCAATCTGTCCTGGTGAAGAGATCTGGGTATTTCTTCTGCATCTCACTCTCAAGTTCCCAGGTTGCTTCCTCCAGGTCATGATGCCTCCACATGACTTTGACTAAAGGAATGTCCTTAGTCCTAAGACTCTGCACTTTACGATCAAGAATCTGCACTGCTGGCTCCTCGTAAGTAGCATCATCTCGAAGTACGATCTCATCCAGATGTAAAACATGAGATGGGTGTGGTTCATACTTCCGGAGCATCGAAACGTGAAACATATTGTGTACTGAGGACAATCTATTCAGCAAATCCAGCTCAAAAGCACATGCACCAACCCGTCTAATGATCTCAAATGGACTGATGTACCATGGTGCTAGCTTCCCCTTCACTCCAAACCGTCTGATTCCCTTCTGTGGGCTGATCTTCAAGAATACCTGATATAGAGGTCTTTTCCTCTTGTCAACATAGCTCTTCTGCCTGCTCTGTGCTGTAGCTAATCTCTTCTGGATTTGCTTTACTTGTTGGTTCATTTCCTCAATCAACTCGAGTCCACTGAGTACCTGGTCTTCAAACTCTGCCCAACAGGGTCTGCCGTACAGTACCTCATATGGAGCCATCTTTATGCTTGCCTGATAGCTATTATTATATGCAAACTCGACAAGATGTAGATGCTTACTCCAATTTCCTCTAAAGTCTAGGGCACATGCTCTCAGCATATCCTCTAATATCTGTATGACCCTCTCTGACTGCCCATCTGTCTGTGGATGAAAGGTTGTGCTCATGGTCACTTTGCTCCCCAATTCCTTCTGTAGACTCTGTCAGAACTGAGACGTGAATCTAGAGTCTCTGTCTGACACTATGGTACTAGGAACACTATGCAATCGCACAATCTCTCGCACATAAAGCTCTCCCAACTTACTCACTACATCAGTAGATCGAATAGGTAGAAAATGTGCCACCTTAGTCAGTCGATCTACTATGACCCAAACGGTGTCTTCCCCCTTATGACTTCTCGGCAAGCCGCTAACAAAATCCA
>JAJIYU010009987.1:0-16511 GCA_030144865.1 Tinospora cordifolia | reverse complement strand
TTACTATCCTAGATAATTTAATCTAAAGGGTTTTCAGTAATTTACTTTTCAATTTTATATTTGACTGTTTTCATGAGTTTAATTCTAATTCTTAATCAATCGAATTTGTAGGTTTAATAAAGTTTAAATTGATAGTAAATTGGACTTTTAGATAGTTGATTTTTATACGTTCCTTAAGGACAATATCCGGTCTCACCGGTTATTACTACTGTGATCCCGTACACTTGCGGGGTTGTTAACATTAACGAAAGGAGATTTAATCTGAAATGATCGAAATACGGTGTGATGGATAAAAACAAATCTAGTAATGTTTGGAAATTGAGAAAAAATAGATGTTGGAAAATAATATGAATGATATTACTAAGATATATAAACTTATAATGAGGTTTATATATATAAAGCGAGTATAATATATATATATAGCAAATAGACTAATATATATGATCTCATAAATTCATAATAAGGATTAAACAAATAGTAGACATGGAAATTTGAGTAAGGTTTTATACAAATTAGGATGATTAGTAGAAAAAAATATGATAATAATAATAATAATAATAATAATACGCATGCATATATATGTATAGCCGAATTGGTGTGTGATAAGGAGAAGTGGGGAATTGGGCGGTGAAAGGTGGAAGATTGTCGAAGAAGGAGTCGGAACAGGAAGAAGAAACCAGAGAATTCTGGTCGTTTTGGCTGAGAGACATAAATAGAAGAGGAGGAACACAGAAGTGAAGAAGAAAGCAGAGCATGAGCTGCTGTTGCTGCATGCCGTTACCATCATCGCCGAACGAATAGGAGAATGAAGAGGAGGAGATGCAGCTGCTGCTGCCGAATGAAGAGGAACGCCAGGCAGGGATCATGAACAGAAAACAAGGGACGGTGATGTATGTAGTTGCTGCCATTGTGGCTTCCACCGGACAAAGAAGAGAAGAAGCTATCACTGCTGTTACCGAATGAAGAAGCAGTCGATGGTGTTGGATAGTGAAACGAACAGAGGGATGGAAGACGATTAGAGCAACGATACTCTAGTGCTGTCGTGGCTGCTGCAACTGCAGAATGAAGAAGAAGAACTACGGCTGCTGCTGCAACCGAGCGTGGAGGGATGACAAACAGAAAACAGAGAACGAAGAAGCTGGCTGCTGCTACCTGAGTTGGTGTTGCTGCTGCATGTTGCTGCCGTTGTAGCTACCGAACGAGAAGGAATTGGGATGCCGTGCTGCTGGTGGACGAAAACAGAGCAAAGAAGAAGAACAAGAGCACGGTGCTCTGTTTTGGGTGATTGCTGCTGCTCTATTGCTGTCGCCGGCCAAGAAGGGTGTGCAGCTACTGCTGCAATTCAGGAAGAAATTGAAGAAGAAGATGACCGAAGCAAAACACTGTACAGGTGCTTCAAATTTTGAGTTTCAATCGTGAAAACAGAGCATAAAAATTGGGGACTTAAAGCTTTGAAATTCTGTTTTCTAATTTCGACTGGAGCAACAAGGAGGAGCAAAGTCTAAAATTCCTAATTGGAAATCCTGAGTTGAGGGACGTTGCACGACCGAAGAGGAAGAACCAGATGCGATCATGATTCGGCTGGTGTGTTGTTTAACAAAGAAGGTGATATAAAAGAAGATGGCTAGTTCGTGATTGGATTGGAGCACGGTTGGTCTTGATTTGAGTACTGGAACGTTCAATAGAAGCGGAAGAAACAACAAGCACCATTAGTTGTTGCTTGAATTGCTATTCGGCCAATTGGTGAAAACAGGGGAGGTAAGAAATTCCAAAATTTTGATTTATTTAGGTTGTTGTACGTGAGAGTGAATTGTTTGAAGGATTTAACATGGTTAAATAATCTGAGGTGGATTAATTGGATAAAAAATTTCTGTAATAATTTTATTTGGTCCATAATAGAGGAGTGTTAATTTTAGAAAAATGGATTCAAGAATTTAGGCAATAAATATTTTTGAAAAGCTTAATGGACTCATAAAATAACAAAGAATATTTTAGTGTGAAAATAATAACAACCATGATAATAATAAATCTTGATAAACTTTAATCTCTTATGGAAAAGAGATTAGAAATTTCAGATACAAAAAAAAGACAAAAATCATGACAATTAGAAGTCTTATTTTGTTCGTAATTATTTTATATAAGATATGAATACTTTATTTAAATCATTTAAACTTAAGAATAATTTTATTGAGTATTGAATTTCAGATTCTCGCACTTTAAGTGTCGAGTACCTCGATGGAAGGCAAGGAAGCTCTAAAGATCTTTGAAACCAGGTGGGCGTGACTTCCTTAGTTATTTGTATTATACGGATTTAAGATTCGAAACATTTGTTTGAATAGTTCTAGGATTATTAGAATTTTGTTATAAAATTGATTGAACTTGTTTGGCTTGCTTGGCTGATGGTGTGATAATTTATTTAAATTGTGCTTCGTTCATCTCTAGCATGCGTTAATAGGAAATCATGCATTTAGATTTCATTATTTACTCATGTGAATAGCCTGCATTATTTGATTTATTTTCCATGAGATGCGTGATGGTTGGCATGAATGAAATTGTTTGTAAAACTAAAATAAGACAATGGTTGATTAAAAACCCACATACCGGTGCGATTGACGAGCCTGAGGCGGATCGAGGCGGCATCTCCTATATACACCGCTTGAGATTGTCGAGCCACAAGGCAGATCGTAGGTATTCCCACTCAGAGCTGGCTGTGACAGCTCGAAGTCTTTGGGAGATGGTACGACATCTCGATAAGTACGTTCTCTAAGGCTGTGATAGTGATGACATGACTGATTTTAGACGGTTATTGGGACCCTCTAAGATTTGATTGGATCACAGGGAATACCGAGAGGCATCTCAACCCTCTTCCGGTCTTAGACTTCGACCAAAACTAACTGAATGTTTGAAATGCCTAATGTTTGAAAGTGTTTGTAATGTTTTGGATCGAGTCTGTATAATGCATGTGATGTGTAGGATCGATCCACTAAGCTTTCGAGCTCACTCCCACTTTATTTTTCAGGTACACCTGAACGTAGAGTATGTTGACTTACGTCAGAAAACTTGCACTCTGATTGGACACCTCATGGGGAGGTCATCCGGGATAGGTGACTTGATAGTCATATTTTATATATTTTACTGGGTTGATTTAATGTATTTACATTGGTTTAACTTTAGTTGTTTTATCTTTTAATGGCTTTCCTTGTTTAACCATTTCGGGTTGAATGAACAATTTTAAAGTATTTCTATTGCATTATTTATAAATTTGTATTGTTGAACCAGTGAATGTTTTGAGAAGTTGTTTTAATCCTTTTTATTTGGTGTAAGAAAATTATCCAGACATTGACTTGAGAACTAATGACTATGAACTGTGTTTTGAAGAAAAAGATTTTTGATAGAAGAAAATTTTAGTAGCATCTCGATTTTCAACGGGCGACGATCCACACGTGAGGTAACATGTGAACAGAGGTCTGGTTGAAAATTGGGGTTTTACATTTCATTGGCTGAACCATCCGACGGCCAATCTCTGGTATCTCTCTCGCAAAAATATTGGAAAGCCTCAAAAACACATATTTTTTGCTAGAAATCTCTTGTGTCAGCTTGACAGAGTCCATTTCGAGCTGTTGGAAGGCCAAAACGGTGCCACTGCGAGAGGGTGCAACCGTCAACGGATTTGAAGAAATATTCGAAGAAAACATGCAAATTTGGTAAGATTTGATACTTTTTTATGTTTAGAAGTTATTTTATCGTGATTTAAACCAGTTTTGCTCCAATTTCGTGTATGAATCGCAAGAAACGGCATGCCCCGTCGTTAGGTCATCCCGGTGAGAGTCTCGGCCACACCAGTCTGAGACTCTCATGAGAGTCTCGCACCTATGTGGCCAAGACTCTCCATAGAGTCTCAGCTGATGTAGCCGAGACCCTAGTAATGGGCCTCGGTCCACACCAGCCGAGCCCCAAGCATGGGTCTCGGTTCAAACTGGCCGAGACCCCAGCAATGGTCTCGGCCAAGTGGGCCGAGACCCTAAGGAAAAGTCTCGGCCCACTTTGACTAAAACCCTTCCTTCGAGTAGAAGTCTCGGCCAACTGGGCCAATACTGTGCAGTTGGATCAAGACTCTTCGTTAGAGTCTTGTTCCACTGTGGGCGAGTGACCCACATGGCACCAAGACACATAATTGCCAAAATTATAATTATCGTTTATTTATTTATATGTTTATTTGCTTTTGAATATTATACTGATTAGTTATATTTTATGCAGAAATGGCACCAAAGAAGAAAACGATTACAAAAAATATATCGAGCACTTAATCAGAAAGTGCATCTTCTTCGAGGCCTCCTTTGATGGCATAATGGAAGTGAGCTATGGTGGCGGCAAGATCTAATCTTCTGCCAGTCAGTGAAAGCTCCTCACAGTATGTAGAAGAAGAAACTGAAGGACATGAAGTCGGCCAAGAGCATGAAGAGCATGAGGCTACTGTTGGACCTTTTCCCAGTGGTCCAAGTGATATGTCTGTTCTGAAGAGTTTTAAGCACCACGTTGCTACAACAGTAAGGAAGAATGAGGTAAATTTATATCATTAAAAGTAGTTTATAGTAAAATATTTCATTTTGTTAACAAAGAATTATTAGTAATTTGAAAAAAAAATATTATGTGAGTGTAGCATCGAAGTCCATTGAAATGTATCAACCACAGGAATATGATCAAGTCTTGGGACCTTGAATCTCACCCAGAACAAGCTTGCCTATAGGAGTTGATCAATAGATCTGGAATGAGCCCGTTGATCACTTGTTCCTATAGTTATGCTAATAGGACGTTAACATCGGCATTCATTGAGATGTGGCATTCAGAGACGAACACATTTCACCTCCCATTCGGTGAGATGTCAATTACACTTGACGATGTTCGCATTCTTCTTTGCATTCCAATCATGGGAAAATCAGTTTCAGTAAAGCCGATGAAGTTTGATGGTGCTGTGTAGTTGGTGTGTGAGTGCCTTAGTATTTTTGAAGAAGAAGCTGCTGAAGAGATTAGAATAGCTAAAGGGCTCACAATAAGCAAGAGATGGCTAAAAAATCTCTTTGGTACGTTCAAAGAGAATGCAAATAAATATTACAATGTGGATACTATCGGGTCATATGCGTGGGGAGCAGTAGCTCTTGCTTTTTTGTACTGCCAACTCGATAGTGCTTCACGAGCTGATGTTTGTCAAGTTGCGGGATATCTCACCCTACTTGAGGTATATTTGCGACTCTCATTTAACCTTATCTATTTGTGTTTTCTATATAAATGACGATTGTTTCAATTTGCGCATTCTATAGGGTTGGATATATGACCATTTTCCCTTTACTAGTCCACTTGTCAATCCCCACTACTATAATAATTTGCCGCGTGTTGTTATGTAGACCCAAAGGATGGAGGTGGGTCTTGATGATGATTATATGTTGACATTGCGTCGGACAATTGATCAGTTGCGTCCTCATGAGGTAAGTATTACATGTTATTGAAATCTTTGTATTATAAGTAGTTATTGAAATCTTTTAACTTAAAGTATTTCTATCTTTTTCAAGTTTATTGGGATCCGTATAAGGAGTCAAGAGAGGGTGCACCTGTATCGGAGGTGGCATTTTATATTGGGTTGATTAACTATTTACATGTTGTAGAGCCATACCACCTCGATAGACTTCTCCGACAGTTAGGATATGTACAGTCAATACCTGACCCTCCACTTGAGCCAATAAGAGCAGATTGAGGGGCCACAGGCAATAAATATTTAGTGAAGCACATGTTTATTCCTCAATTATTTGAAAGGTGGCAAAACCATTTCTTAGGCTACAGTGTTCCGGGGGATGAGGCACGTCATCCATGGGATTCATCACCAAGTTACATGGAGTAGTTTTCATCAATATCTCATCCTATTGTTGAAAAGCCAGAGGCATTTTATGAGCATGGCAGCCACAATTTAGACAACGATATGATGCGGGTAAATATTCATTACGTTGAACATTTAAACAACAAAAGTGCCACGTTTGTTTGTCTTTTAATAGTTTTAATTTGTTGTGTCAGCGGAATAGGGTTGCGTTGGACATTGGGCTACAGTGGAGATCACTACCTGAAGACCAATTAACCCTTGATGGAGCATGCAGCTGTGTTGACTCCATGATTGATGCGCTCGCAAGTATTGACATTGGAGGAGTGACTTTTAGGACTATTGATGAGGCAACCACACCTTCAAGCCCTATTCCACCAGATGCTGCTGGATCGTCACAACCATTTCGAAGGTGTTTTTGAAGGAAGCAAAGGGTCTCTCGTGATACTTAGATTTAGATACGTTGTAAGACATTGTAATGACTTTAAATTGTAATCGACTAAAATTTAATTTTTGTTATAATCTTTGTTTACAATTTATTTGTGTATTCATGTATTCAGTGTACAGATGCTTGAATGTGAAATTTGAGCTCAAATTTAAAAAAAAAAAAAAAGAAAACCCCATGTTGGAGTGGGTCTCGGCCCAGGTCGACTGAGATCGACGCAGATGGTCTCGGCCCTGGGTGGCCGAGACCATTTCAATGGTCTCGGCATCAAAGGCCGAGACCTTCCCCATGGTTTCGGCCACCCAAGGCCAAGAACCAAGTATGGGTCTCGGCCGATCTGGGCTGAGGCCACACTGTGGGTCTCGACCGAACTGGGCTGAGACCCACAGTGAGGGTCTCGGTCCTGGGTGGCCGAAACCCACTCCAACACGTAGTTGTTTTTGTTTTTTTAAATATCATTCAAAGTCACATAATGATCATTTACATCAAAAATTCATTTGAAATTGAGAACATATAAATATTTACATCAAGAGAGCTTTCAAAGTTGACAACATATTTACATCAAAAATTCTTACAAAATTTATAATGAATTTGTATATAAAAGTAATATTGTCCTGTGTACATAGAGAAAACTAGGCTATGGAGTATTGAGACTAATAAATTCTTCGCTTTCTTTAACATTTCTTTCATAAACATCAAACACTTTGGAATGGCTTGCCCAACCTTCTGCCCGAGAATCCTTGATTATGTGTCATTCTTTCGATATTGGCAGAATTGGCACATTAAGCTTGAACAAAACCTACATACAATGAACATAATTATTCACAAGCATAATTATTTATCAAATTACTAATTAAAGAAAAGTAGTAGATGTTTACTCTGACAAAGTGATTATCATTAACAAACCCTATCCCAATCATATTTCTCATTTGAAAAGGCAATGCTTCGTTTCGCATAGGGAGGAATGTCATGCACTGATCACTGGATAATTGGATGAACACTACATGGAAAGTAGTTGCCACCAATAAACCCATATCAGGTAGTGTCATCCATTTCTCTAGTGGAGCCGGTGATTGGTTACATTTTAATGATTATTTCATGTCTTGCACCCCATTTGAACCAAGATAACTAGCATATTGGGCTTCCCAACTGTTAAGCTCACACAACATATCAATTCTCACCTGCTGCCAACCATCATCTCCAAGACCAAGGCCTGTTGCAATGACATGATACCCACAATTACCGTCAGCGTTGACGTCAACCACATTTAGAATGTGATCATGCCACCCAACATGAAATGTCCCAAGATAATTCAATGTCATTTTTGACCGAGTCCTATGAACCTTTTGCTATGAAACTTTCTTTTTCAGTATTGCATTGCATGAGGAGCTCGAGCCAATTGAAATAACATACTCAAAATGGGAGGGGTCTCGCTTTGTATCCACCTTCTTTGGCCTTCCGTTTGTTTTGATTTTTTCAATAGGAAGAACAATAGAAGATATAGATGGAGAGACAATTTCTAACAGGGCTTGCACAATCTTTTTTCTTCCATTTTCATCACTTCTCTTTATCTTATCCGCCACTTTTTCTAGTAAAGCTCTGTAATTGAAGTCTCGCGGTCTTTTAGGGTCATCAAGGCTTAGCCTTTGCCAATGAAGATGGATATCCTCTAATGGGATCGACGAGTGGGTAACTTGATACATAGCGAGCTCATGAGCACATGGAAGCCCATGTGTTGTACGCAACACACAACCACAACACCCTTTATCAACACCAATACTCTATACACGCTAAAACTCAAGTAGAATCTTCTCCAATGCAGCCCTAGAGATGAATCCATGTAACAATGAGAAAATAGGAACTTGGTATTGATGCACAACGATACTCAGACTTTTCTCAAATGATGCCTTGATCTCCGTGTGTTGTAGCTCAAGATTGCATTGATGGCACCCCATGAGGTCACAAAATTACCTTGTGAAGTCCCAAGGTACCTCTTTAACTTGGTGTGTGCACTCTCTGCCCTATTGGTTGTTGTGTTCCCAAAATGCATCACCTTGTCAGTCCAAGCCTTTACAAACTTTTCTTTAAATTGGTTCAACCAAGTATTTTTCACATATGCAAGAACCTTATCAAATGCCTTGTACTCCGCCTCCATAAGCCCCAGCTTTTCATTTTACTCAATCTCAGTCTCACTGTTCACCAAGGCATTCTAATTCTGAAGAAATTTGTTAAAATCATAATCCTTGGGAAACATTTCTTTAGTGTTGGCTAAAACATTCTTTTCGATGTGCCATGTGCACAATAAGTTTGTGCATTTGGGGAACACATTGGCAACCGCATTCATAAGGCCCAAATCTCTATTAGTGATAATCACATTAGGCCCAAAAGATCCAATAATCAACTCTTTCAATCTATGTAGACACCAAGTGTAATTGTCTTTTTTTTTGGTAGAAATGTACCCAAATGCATCAACAAATGTCATATACGTAGATGTCACACCAACAATATGTATAACATGATATTTGTACTTGTTTGTCTTGTAGGTACAATCTATTAATAAAACTTTAGAAAAAGATTTCAGTAACTCAACTGAATGTGGGTGAGCCCAAAATATGCCTCTCACTACATCACTTTCAGCTTCACACCTATGCCACTTAGTGTATTGTGTTTCATCCAACAAGTGCAACAATTGTTGCATTTGTGTCCTACCCCCAGCTTCCATTAATCTTTGCTTTTGTCTTGCATTGTAGATAGTCCTCTAAGTAAATGAATTCATTACATTTCTTTCCTTTAATGTCATTAAAATCTCTCTTGGCCATGCATTGCCCTTTGTCATTTACAGCATGACCTCAACTTCATCCCTGTCCAACCTACCCGCGTACGAGTGACCTTCAAGGTATTTGGCTGTCGGGTGATTGTGGGCACCACATGCTATAGTCAAGATCCATACCATTTAACTAAAATGGACAACCACACTTCTTCTTCCCTGTCTTTGATCTTCCTTTAACTTTTTCCTCACCATCAATACATTGCCTTTTGCGTCCTTTCTTGTACGACCCATATCTTTTACAAGCAAGATTTACTCTTGCTCGTCTACCCTTTCCACCGGCATCGGAGTTTTTTATGGTCACAACAAACCCATTAATCTTACCTTGATCTTGTGCCCATGAAACCATTTCTTCTCTTGACCCAAATGGACCCGGTGGTGTAAATTGCTTTGTATAATCAACAATTATATTGGTGCATTCTTCTTCAATCTACAATTATCAAAATAAGTATTAATTAGTTAAGGGAACTGAACAAAATGACATAGTCTCGGCCAAGCACATTCTCGGCCACTCAGGGCCGAGACTCACAATATGAGTCTCGGACAGAGCATACCAAGACTCAAGCATGAGTCTTGGCTTATATGACCGAGATTCATGCGTGAGTCCCGGTCATTCAGGCCGAGACTCAAGTGTGAGTCTCAGTCATCTCTGACCGAAACTAATACTATGAGTCTCGGCCACACAGGGCCGAGACAGTCATTCGTAAAACACTCTTTTGAGCGTGATTTTGAACTGCACAGGATTCCAAAAATACCTCATTTACATCCATTTCGCTTGTAGAATTTGTTTCTTGTGCCATTTCTTTCAAAAATCAAAGTAATTTGAACTTCAAACGTGCCCTAAACTTAAACAACGAAAATGAACATTTCAGCATGTTAATTTCGTGCGTTTTTGGTTCATTGTAATGTTAACAACTGATTTAGAATGCATACCTAGCAGAAAATGGGTCCGAATGCTCGTCGAAATGCTGATTGGAGTATCGCTGGATGGTTTGGTCGTCGTTGCCAAAGAAGAAGCACTATGGTGGTGGGGATGGTGGTAGGGACATTAGAAGGCCAATGGAGGTGATTAGTGGGGTAGGGGTGGGGTGAATAGCAAAAAGGAAGGGTAAGTGGGTGTTTAACAGAAGGCATTTTTGCCATTTTATATAGAGATAAAATAGACCTTGAATTGTGCGGTGAACTAATCCACTTGTGGGGTGATTTTAGCCCACCCTTTAAAAATTTTGAAGGAAATAATGAACAAAAGATTTAATTTACCAAAAAAAATAACAACAACAACAACAATAATAATAGTAAATTAAAAGAAGAAGAAATGAAAATAGAAAGAAAAGAGAAAAATAAAAATAATATGCACCTGGGCAGCCCCGGCCGTGCGACCCGAGCTCGTTGCGTGGGCCAGCCTACACGTTGGGCAGCCCACGTGCCCAATCTTCTTCTTCCCCTCTCTTTTCTCTCTTTTCTCCTCCCATACCTAGAAAAACCAATAGCAAAAAAACATGTTCACCCCTAGTTTTGAGGCTGGATTTCCAGCCTTTGACACCGTCGCCAATCGAACTTCGAGACTTCGGCCAGTGGGGCACCATGCCAGGCCACCCAAAGGCCATGTGGGTGAGCATGTGGCAGCTTTTGGGTTGTGCAAAGACTCCCCAACAAGCAAAAAAAACTAATTTTCTGTAGAATCTATGTTGCAACACCCTAACTTCAAGATCTCATATCTCCTTCATCCCAAGTCAGATTTGCATGATGTTATAGCTATTGGAAAGCTCTCATTGCCCTTTCTAAGATTGTGCAAACCGTTGGTCCAAACCCTATCCATTTAAGACAAAATGACCATGAAGAAGAGTTGTTTGACATAGTTGGAAACTAGAAGCAGAAAACCTGTGTTGATTAGATCTTTGTAGGGGCATTTGCCCACCTATCTAAGGTTAGTTTTTGAGGTAAAGCCACTCATTTTAATCCTTGTCATGTGTACTTCAATTTTCATTTGTTGGAGATTGAAAACTAAACTCTTGAATGTGTTTTACAAGCTATTGAAGTGGGTTGCTTACAAACTGTGACAGCAAAACTTGGTGTTGGAGCCAACTTTGAGGCAAGTTTCAAAGTGCATAGAGGAGTCTAGTAGAGAGAGTATAGAGTCTATGAGAGAGTATAAAACTCTTGAAGTGAGTCTAGAGGCTATGAGAGAGTATAAGTTTCTTACCACAAACTTTTGTGTTCATGATTTCCCATGCTTGTAAAGATGCCTTGTTAGTTAGGTGATTTGAAACTTAGAAAAAATTTTTGAGTTGTAGAAGATGCAGGTTGCGTGTTTGACAAAATGTGTGAGTACGTTTTAGCCATTTATCCTCTCTAATTTGCATGAATTTTGGAGGGGTATGTTAATATGATCTAAGTACATGCAATATGTGTAAGAAGGAACCTTGGATTAGTGGTTTAATGGGGGTAATTAGAAAAATCTATTACATAATAGAGACTTTGGGGGGTCAATTGATTGACCAAAACTCAGTATTTTGAGCTGAAACTTAGTGGAGACATTACTAGTTATGTTCCTAACATGTATATCAAATTTTGTCCCAATCTGAATTGGGCAAGTTGGTCCAATTACACGACCACTGACTATCTATCACATGAAAATCTGGAATTTATAGTTGTTGATATTCCAATTGAAAACCCTAACAAATGGAGTCCAAAAATTGCAATAAAATATTCCTATGAATATTTAGGAAGTGTAGATGAAATCTAAAACGTTTCACACAAATCCAACGCACGGGTTGATTGCAGAAAAATCGACAAATCCGCTACAGATATAGAACAAAAATCGTGAAATTTGGCTAAGTGTTGAAAATTGGGGATTTAGACCAAATCGACCTATTCTAACCTAATTTGACCCAAATTGACAAATGTTCACCAATTTTGACTAAGTTGACCAATTTCGACTAAGTTGACCTATTAACCAAATTTGACCAAATTAAATTTGGGTTCACTAAGACTGATTATGGATAGTAGGACTAGAATTAAGCCATGTTTCACAAAAAAAAATTGATACATCGTGCGTAGGAGTCGAGGTGAATAGTTTAATGTAGGTATTACTTTAACTTGCATTCCCAGCATAAAATGTGTGTGAAATGATATTGGTTAAATAGTTTCATGTGATTTGAGTTACATCAATTGGTTTGAAGTATACATATATAGATGTACACTAATAGTGAGAACATAGCCTCGAGGTTCGAGTACGGCATTAAGGTATACAATGTAATTAGATTTAGACTCGATGTCCGAATGTCGGGGTTAGGGCATATGGTCAGTGCGCTTAGCCTCAAACCTGCTCAAGTGACGACACTTGAAGATCAAGAGCGGGGTTAGGGTATTCAATGAATACGCCTAGCTCATGACCTGCTCGAGTAATCGATACACCGTACTTATGACCCATTTGAGTGATGACTATGGGGTTATATTTAATGACTTGAAACCCTAGTCAAGATGCAATTTTTGACTTAACATTTATTCAAATTGTTCTTCTTTAACTACTGCATTATTTGTAATTGTTTTTTTTTTTTTTTTTACTTTATGTCATGTTATTAAACATTGTTTTACCCTAACTGAAATACATGCATTATTTTTGGAATGCTAGTTATAGTAATACGTTGGTTTTACTACTCACTGAGCCACGTTGCAAAGTAAGCTCACTACTCTATTAACATTTTTGGTTCATCAGCAATTGTCAAAGGAAAAGGCGTGATGATAGCTTAGTCCCCTTGGTGCTCCTTTACCTTTTTGGTTTTATCTAATGGTCAACTATATTTTGGAACAAGACAATATTTAATATGTAGGGGCAAACTTTCATAGTACTTGCTTGTAGACTTAATTGAAATGTTATGTTTACTTCTGCACTTTACAGAATAGATGCTAGGATTACTCTGACGTCATTTGTAGTTGTAATTGGAAAGGCTTAACAGTGACTGGGCAAACTTAACTCAATAAGTGAGTTCGTTGAGTCACTGTGCCGGTCAAGCTACCTTTTGGCCTAAGGAAGGGGTCTCGACAACTTTGGTATTAGAGTTGAGTTCGAAATTGAAAAACACTAATAAATGAAGGAATTAGGGGACATTAGAGTAATGGTGAAAGTAAACAAAACCTCAAACTTAAAGGGGAAAAAGGAGAAACTATCAATAATAAACCATATTTCGAACATAACGTTTATTACTTAGTGTTTAGGTCGAGTTTATTTTAAATGGATGAATAGCCAATAATTCGATTCAAAATGCAGATAAAAATGCCACCCAGGTGGGGTAGAGCACCATCCAGGCAAGGCAGACCATCGCTCAAGCCTAGGGAACCAGCACCGCCACCACCACCACCTCCAATTCAGTCTAAGCAAAACCCAATATAGAGGCTCGAGGCTATGATTAGGGCGTCTAACGAGGCTACTCAAGCCCAGAAAACCTTATTGAGGTAAAAACTCGATAGGTTGGAAGCTGACAGACAGAGGGATGAGCCATCCACGTCGGCAAGACCTTCTATTCCGGCTGCACCTGTGGCGATAGTTGCTACATCTATCGTGTCGCCATAGCCTACTCCACCTGTACCACTAGCTCTAGAGCCATTAGTTGAGGTTGTAGTAGATCCAGTTACCCCTGCCTAGGACAGACAGGAAAATAAGAGAGTTCACACCCGACTCCTCAAGAGTTTTATGGATTTATGCCCTCCGACGTTTAGGGGTGTTTAAGCCTAGAGGGAGTAGAGGATTGGTTGCTGAATATAGAGAAGAGTGTTGAGACCTTGAGATTATCAAAGGCAAATCAAATTCTATTTTCAGTCCATATGGTAGAGAGTGAGGCTACCAGATTGGGGCGATCTACGAGAAATATTGAGGGCCCAATCACCTCTTCGACAAGGTTTAGAAAGCTTTTTCTTAAGGTTTATGTTCCGGAGGCTTAGCAGGAACATAAGAAGATTGAGTTTCTGAGCTTGCGCCAGAGGACCATTACAGTAAAAGAATAGACACATCGGTTCCTATAGTTAGAGGCGTATCGCCAGGGTTGATAGCCTAGTAGAAGGAGAGGGTCAGATTCTATCGATGAGGACTGAGGGTCACTATCAGGCAAACGACTTCCACATCTAGGGCCCAAACCTTAGAAGAGATCCAGAGGGAGGCCCTACAATATGATATGGATGGGTTGGATGAGCGCCCTGAGATTTCCATTATACCAGTTAGCACTCCTTAGCCACAGCCACAACAACAGACAAAGCTACAAACTCAACGTGATATAGGGGTCAATTTGGAGGTTATAAGGGTTGCGGTCGTACCAGAGGCACAAGAAGATGAAGTTTTTTGAAAGACAGTCGAGCACCGCTCCCAATCAGGTCGCCACAACGGCAGTTGCACTTGTGGCTACTCCTATTCAGCCATAGCCACCAACAGAGCAGCAAAGTGCATTTTATGGGGGTCGAGGTAGAGGTCGTGGACAGAGTCAAAGTTATTAGGGAGGACAAAGGACACCCCTTACATGTAATTAGTGTGGATAGGTTGGACACAAAATGGTTGAATGTTCGACTCTTGTAGTGGCTCCTAATTCTTCTGCCCTAGCTATTAGATATAGAGTACAGGCCGTCACCCAACTGGATCCTGACTTGACAAGAACCTTGGTGGAAGGCACTGTTTTACTCTATGATTCATCTATCT
This sequence comes from Tinospora cordifolia, assembly GCA_030144865.1. NCBI lineage: Eukaryota > Viridiplantae > Streptophyta > Magnoliopsida > Ranunculales > Menispermaceae > Tinospora > Tinospora cordifolia. The sequence continues at coordinate 1,687 of JAJIYU010009987.1, read as the reverse complement.
ATGGCCTGATTGATGTTGGTTCTACCCTGTCTTTTATCTCTAGTGGTGTTGTAGATAGATTAGGACTTAAACTAGTTAGGGCTCCTACTTGGTTGATGTTGAGTACTATAGCTGGGGAATGTATGTACTCCAACATGATATGTGAGAGGTGTGTACTTAGATTGGGGGACCTTCAAACTATCTTAAACCTTCAAATGTTGGAGTTTCTAGAGTTTGATGGCATACTCAGTATGAATTGGCGAGCTACGTACCATGCACATGTGGATTGCTTTGCCAAGAGGGTTGTATTTCAAATTTCAGGCTAACCCACTATTGCCTTTCAGGGCAGAGCTTCAAATAGGCAGAGCATTCATGGTAGATTGGTGACGCAGCATGAGATTGATACTCTAACTGGTTTGATGACTATAGATGAGACACCTTCACAGTCGAGCATTGATGAAATCCCAATCATCAAAGATTTCCCTAATGTGTTCCTTAGGGATCTACTCGGCTTGCCCCCTAAGAGGAAGATAGACTTTATCATTGAGGTCATTTTAGGGACACAACATGTATTGATTCCTCCTTACGGCATGGTGCTTAAGGAGTTATAAGAGTTGAAGGTCCAACTACAGGAGTTGTTGAGTAAGGGTTTCATTACCCCCAATGTGTCACTTTGGGGTGCTCCAATATTATTCGTGAAGAAGAAGGATGGAAGCCTCTGCTTGTGTATCGACTACAAACAGTTAAACAAGGTGATGATAAAAAATAAGTACCCTCTTCCACATGTCGACGACTCATTTAATCAGCTTAGGGGTGTCAGGGTATTTTTCAAGATTGATCTGAGATATAGGTACCCTCAGCTGAGAATCAGTGAAAAAGATATATAGAAGACTACATTTCACACTAGATATGGGCACTATGAGCTCTTAGTCAAGTCGTTTGGCGTGAGAAATGTCTCATCTATGTTTATGGACCTCATGCAAAGTGTGTTTCGGCCATATCTCAACGCCTTTGTGATTATCTTCATCGATGATATCTTGATGTATTCGAGGTCTCGTGAGGAGCATGTCGAGCACTTGAAGATCACACTACAAGCCTTGAAGGAGCATACATTGTATGTTAAGTTCAGCAAGTGCGAGTTTTGGTTATCAGATGTCCAATTTTTGGGTCATGTGGTTAGAGTTGAAGGTATTTCTGTTGACCCCACTAAGGTCAGGGCGATTAATAGCTGGCTGAGACTTACCACAATGACTCAGATTCGCAGCTTCTTGGGCTTAGCAGGCTATTATCGTCATTTTGTCCATAACTTCTTGAGGATTGCAACTTTGATAATGAAGCTGACGAAGAAAGATGCTCCATTTTTGTGGATTGATGAGTGCAAACACGTCTTTATTGAGCTTAAATGGAGATTTACATCGTCTCAAGTACTAGTGTTGTGTAATACCCTTCCTATATATATGTATGCTCATATGATTTAATTGATTAATTGGCATAGACACACACACACACACACACACACACACACATATATATATATATATATATTTGCCTATATATGCGACATTTTATTTTAAATTAATTGTTATATATTTATTGGTGCACATATATATATATATATATGTTGACATATTATCTTGAATTGATTAATGTAGAAATATGCAATTAATTAATTAATTGGTTTAGACGTGTGTATATATATATATATATA
>JAJIYU010009986.1:0-16589 GCA_030144865.1 Tinospora cordifolia | reverse complement strand
CGCCTAATGTATGCAAGTGCTTGAATTATGGATGTGTTATTGACTTGAGTTTGAAAAATAGTTGTTTGATTAAGATCCACTGAGCTATGTGCTCACCCTTCCTCTTTATTTTTCAGGAAATTAAATCTTGAAGGCTATGGAAAGTTTTAGATTTTAGAGAGTTTCTATTTATTTAGGGTTTCCTTTTTAATGTAAGGGCATGTTGCCCAATTTTAGACTTCCGCTAAAAATTAGAATTTTTCTCTCTTTTGATTATGTACTTTCTCTTCTTTTTATTTAATAAAGAGTTTGATTTTTCTTTATTTTCTAATATTGTCTTGTATTTATGAAAAGATATATTCTTTAAATCACTCATAGACATGAAATATTGAAAAATGGAATGTCAAGTGTGTGTCACTTGTAAAGTAGCATGGGCCCAACCCACATATTGGTTAAGTCCACTGTCAAAAAGAATGGTGGTTAGGTCCAACACTCAAATCAAAGAAACATGGGGGTTGGGGTGTTACACCTTATCCCGAGTAAAGTTAAACATTGAAAGGGAGGTAGGTTATTCCGCCTTAGAAAGTGCGATTGCTAAGCAGACTTCGATCTCACCGCCCGATCTGGAGGTTGTCCCACCGGCTTATATGAGCAGTCGGAGTTGAAGAACACTCTTATTTTCTATAAAAGAAAATTAGAAGGTAGAAAACTAGGCCAAGAAAGTAAATAGAAGTCAAAATGTGTGTAACTATGGGTGGCACAGTGGATCAAAAACATAAATCTCTAGGGCATAGGCTAGAGACGGAAACTTGTGTGAAAATAGAAATTTGTTTGATCAGGACACGAGACAGGGAAGTTTTGTATCTTTCGATTTCTATGTAGTATGGGATGCATAGAAATTCTGGTGTATGGAGGAAGCCTGGACTTGGAGAATGATGGACCATGTGTGATGAATGATCGGTAACTTTGGCAAAACGGGTTTCTCTATGCTCGCTGGTATGGGACGGTGGAGTATAGTGGGCTCCGAAACCTTAGTTATCGAGCAATTTGCGAAATTGTTTGGGTGCGATTCTGTTCTGGGTGAAAGCTTAAGTGGAAGGGGTAGAGTGGTATGGGACACTTGAACCTGGAAGCTTAGGTGGAAGCTTGGAACCCTATTGTGCTAGCGTGACTGTATGATTGTGTGATATGCATACTTTATTGCTTTGAGACCAAATCCTGTACCCATGCATGAAAAGAACCTAGAAGAAAATCCTTTAGGCCACCAAAACAAATCAAGAACCTAGAGACATGAATCTAGAGTCATGATAGTACAAACATCTGACGAGGCAAATACTGACAAGGTGTTAAATTGATAGATAATGGATGGAACAAGAAGGTACGCTACTCGATCCACCACCTCTGATGAGATCGAACCACGGGAACAGGAGTTGCCTGCTAGAATGGAGGCACGGATGGAGGCCATGATGAATGAGATGTCGTAGAGGGTGCTGGATCAACTATTGAGGGCACTTCCACAAATAATCCCTCAACTGGCAACACAGCCTCAAATACCTAAACCTACCTAGGTCCAACAGCCATCACCTGTAGCCTAAGATCCCGAATATCAGAGGGCTCAGGAAGGATTGGAGGACGAGATACAGAAGAAAATGATGATAGAGCTACAGAAGCTCCACCCTCCTTCATTTGATGGTACTACAGACTGCATCTCGGTGGACCATTGTACAAGGAGATGGAGGAAATTCTCAATGTACTGAAGGTAACTGGGTCAAAACGGATGGCACTGGCCACGCACCACTTCAAAGGACCAGCCAAGAGTTGGTGGCGAATGATGAGGATGGAACCTACTACAGATGTTGATGCCATGAGCTGGAAAAACTTCACAGAGATCTTTTATGAAAAGTTCTTTCCAGAAGCAACCCTAAGCAAGCTACAAGAGGACTTTATTCGACTGAATCAAAGGGACATGACTATAGCTGAATAGGAAAGAAAGTTCATAGAATTGGCCAAATTCTCACCAGATCTAATCAGGGAGGGGAAAAGGAAGGACAACCGGTTCACGCAGGGTCTCAAGATGGAGATCCGAAAGATATGAAGACTTTGGGCTTAAAAACTTACAAGGATGTCGTAGAAAAGGCTCCAACTCTGGAGCAAGGACTCAACTTGGAACAAAGGTTGAGGGGGAAGAGTAAGAGGCCCGGGAATGAAAATAATCAAGGGGCTTAAAAGAAAAGTAAGAATGGTGGGAATGCACTACAGAGACAGGGACATAACAAGGATGAAGCAAGGGAGCAAGCTGAGAGGTTGAGATTGTGCTTCTTATGTAAACAGAGGGGGCGTCTTGCTAAAAACTACCCAACAGCATCAGCTCAGGCTCTCCAACAATAGCAATAGCAGAATACTTAGGGAGGAGGTCAGAATAGGCATCCTCAAGCTAGACAAAATCAGAATGCCAGTCAGGGGCAAAACCAAGGCCGTGGTCAGAACCAGGCCAGAGTGTTCACAGTTGAGGCCCAGGACGACCAAGTCCCTACAGTTGAAGGTGCGCTCCTGTTATTCAATGTTGCTGTGAAACTATTGTTTGACTTGGGTGCCTCTAAATCCTTTATTTCTGAAGAACTAGCTAATAGGTTACAACTTGTGACAAAAACGCTATCTATAACTTTGAATGTGTCCACACCAATAGGGACCACTGTGACTTCAAAAAGAATGTGTAGTTGTAACCTAAGGTTTGGGATAAACTCTTAACAGTTGACCTATGTACCTGACCTTTTTATGGATATGATGTGATCTTGGGAATGGATTGGTTAGACCAGTACCAAGCCTAGATAGATTGTCCTAAAAGACGAGTGACCATAACCTTACCTTCTGGGAAAACCTATAAAATCAATGGAGATACGCGAAAACTACCGAGGAGTCCAACCATAGCCATGTTGAACTACTTAAGACAGAAGGATGAGTTTGAGGAACTCTCTAAAGAAGAGCTTATGGAACAGAAGAGGATACAAGACCTAGCAGTGGTTAGTGAGTATGAGGATGTGTTCCCAGATGACTTACCCGGACTATCGCCTACTAGAGAGATAGAGTTCAAGATTGAACTTCACCCTAGAACCAACCCTATAGCCATACCTCCTTATAGAATGGCACTGGTAGAACTAATTGAGTTAAAGTTACAACTCGATGAGCTCTGGGAGAAAGGGTTCATCAGGCCAAGTGAATCACCTTCGAGAGCTCTGGTGTTGTTCGTGAAGAAGAAGGATGGTTCTATGAGACTTTGTGTCAATTATCGAAAGTTAAACCAAGCTACAGTGAAGAATAAGTACCCTCTACCGATGATTGATGACCTATTCGATCAATTGAGAAGAACCACTCATTTCTCAAAGATTGATCTTAGGTCGAGTTATCATCAACTAAGAATCAGGGAGTCCAACATATACAAGACTGCCTTCAGAACAAGATATGGACACTTCAAGTTCACCATGATGTCATTTGGTTTGACCAATGCCCCGGCAACATTCATGGACTTGATGAACCAAGTGTTTAGACAGTATCTTGACCAGTTTGTGGTGGTATTCGTAGATGATATACTAATCTACTCCAAGTCAGAGGATAAACACCTAGAACACTTGCAGATAGTGTTGGAGACACTCAGAAGGCATCAATTATATGCCAAGTTCAGCAAGTGTGAGTTCTGGATGAGGACGGTCAAGTTCCTTGGCCACATAGTGTCAGCAGAAGGCATCTCTGTAGATGCGGAGAAAGTGGAAGCGGTTATGAATTGGAAGCAACCTAAGATAGTCACAGAGATCAGGAGCTTCTTAGGTCTGGCTGGATACTACAGGAGGTTCATCCAAGATTTCTCCAAACTAGCAGAACCTATGACCAAGCTGACTAGGAAGGGAGTTAAGTTTGATTGGAATGAGAAGTGTAAACGATCATTCCAAGAACTGAAGAAGAGATTGACTACGGCCCCTATCCTAGTCACTCCAACCCATAGTGTTACCTACACCCTCTATACTAATGCTTCGCTGAATAGACTTGGACCAATGTTGATGCAGGAAAGACAAGTAGTCACTTGTGTTTTGCGACAACTGAAGGCCCATGAGAAGAATTACCCTACTCACGACCTAGAATTAGCGGCCATTGTGTTTGCCCTCAAGATTTGGAGACACTACCTTTATGGTGAGAAATTTGATCTGTTTTCAGATCACAAGAGCTTAAAGTACATCTACACCCAGAAGGAGTTGAACCTCAAGCAATGGAGATGGATGGAGTTCTTGAAAGACTATGATTTTCAACTATACTACCATCCGAGGAAGGCCAATGTAGTGGCTAATGCCTTGAGTAGGAAGTTCAACAAATAGGAGGAAGAGAAAGGCCAGATGTACCAATTGATTGATAATTTTAGGCTAGGTGTGACTCTAAATGAAAATTAAGCCTACCTCTACACTATGTCTTGCCAACCAGATCTTCTGCACTAGATCAAGGATGAACAAAGGCAAGACAAATAACTTACCAATCTGATTGAAGGAGTTACACAAGGTAAGCATACTGACTTTAGGTTAGATGTTGAGAATATCCTAAGGCTCGGGGAAAGGATATGTGTACCTCAGCAGGGACAGAGCAAACAAATTATACTTGATGAAGCTCATCAGATTAAGTATACCAAGCAACCAAGCAGGAATAAGATGTACCAGAACCTCAGGAAAACCTACTGGTGGAGAGGAATGAAGAAAGACGTAGCTAAGCATGTCTCTAAATGCTTAACATGCCAACAAGTGAAAACAAAACACCAAAAACCCTCTGGAATGTTACAACCACTCCCTATCCTTGAATGGAAGTGGGATAACATTACCATGGACTTCGTTAGTGGTTTACCCAAAAACCAAAAAGGAAAAGACACTGTTTGGGTGATTGTGGATCATCTCACCAAGGTAACTAACTTCTTGCCAATTAGATCCATAGACCAAGTTAGTAAGTTGGGAGAAATCTATGTGAAAGAAATCATCAGACTTCATGGTGTACCCAAGACTATTGGTCTGATAGAAACGCTCGCTTTACTTCACAGTTCTGGTAGAGTCTCCAAAAGGAGATGGGTATTAAGTTCACCATGAGTACAACCTTTCACCCTCAGATGGATGGTCAGTCTGAAAGAGTTATCCAGATTTTGTAGTATATGTTGAGGTCTTGTGTTTTAGACTTCAAAGGGAACTAGAGCAAGTATTTACACATGGTGGAGTTTGCCTATAACAACAGTTACCAGGCAAGCATAAAGATGGCTCCATTCGAGGCTCTCTATGCGAGACCTTGCGGATTACCTACCTATTGGGCTGAGCTTGAAGATCATGTATTAACTGGGCTAGACTTGGTGGAAGAAATGAGCAACGAAGTCAAGTTAATACAAAGGAGACTGACTACTGCACAAAGTCGTCAGAAGAGTTGCGCTGACAAGAGGAGAAGACCACTAGAGTTCCAAGTTGGGGACAGAGTATTTTTGAGGGTCAGTCCTCAGAAGGGTATCAAAAGGTTTAGATTCAAGGGGAAGTTATCTCCAAGGTTTGTAGGACCCTTTGAAATACCTAAAAGAATCGGATAATGTGCTTACGAGTTGGACCTGCCAAACCGGATGACTTCAGCTCATAACGTATTCCATGTCTCCATGTTGAGAAAGTATGAACCTAACCCCTCTCACATCATCTACTGGGAGGAAGTGAACATTCAGGATGATGCTACTTATGAGGAACCAACAGTTAAAATCCTTGATCACAAGGTACAAAATCTAATAACTAAGGATATTTCCTTAGTTAAGGTACTGTGGAAGCATCACAGAATGGAAGAGGCTACCTGGGAGCTAGAAAGTGAAATGAAGACCAAATACTCACATCTGTTCACTAGGAACACCTAAACATGTACAAATTTCGAGGGCAAAATTTTTCTAAGGATGGTAGGTTGTAATACCTCATAATTTTGTCAAATAACTTAAAAATAAATAAAGTCGACAAACAAAATTTTAAACGAAATAAGTAAGTGAAGATTTCTTGAGACTCTTGGGTGAAAATTATGTAGGAAAAACGAGAAATAAAATTTATTGAGAAAAATTCTAAAATAATTAGAGGCAAATGAAATCTTAGTATTAGGATGATCTAACAAATGACATAAGGTAAGTAGAATTATCAAATATTATTATTTTGTAATTATACATATGTTGGAACAATTATGGAGTTAAATCATCAAATATAAAGTAAGTAGAGTGAATTATATATATGCATATATAATTATTTTTATCTCGCTAAAAATAATATATATATATGAAATAAATATATAGAAAAATATATGAAATAAAGAAATGAAAAATATAGAGAAATATGGAATATTAATTGTTGGCAATAAAAATATTAAAGAAATAGAAATGGTAGAATATTAGCAAATCTATTTAATACAAGTAGGAAACATAGGAAAATTTGATAAAATAGAAAATTATGTGCAATAAACCATAGATACATAGATTAGAAAGTGAAATTGGGTTTATCATTAGCAAATTCCGGATGATAGAAACCTTAGAAAGTAATTTTGGCAATAGATACTGCATTCAACAGCTAAAAACACGTAATCCACATCTAATTCGCACGATCTTAGGATCCAACGGTCGCGATCAAGCCCACACTGAACACGCGGATGCACAGAATCACCATGATCCAATGGTCCACGATCAATTCGCCCGATCCAACGATCATGATCAAGCCCGCACCTATGCGCCGATGCACCGAATCACCACAATCCAACGGCCCAAGATCGATCTGCCCGATCCAACGACGCACAACGCTGGCACGATTTTGTAGATCGCGATCTAAGATCCGCATGCGGAACTCGAGGATGATCCGAGCGTCTTGATTAAAGGCTCCCAAAAAAATGTAAAAAAACACAAAAAAATTCGAATAAATCCAAAAATTGGTTTCTAAATTTCAAAAAAATTATCCAAAATAAACTTGCTATTCTCCTATGCTTGGGAGGCATGAAATTTTGAAGAATTGACAAGTTTCCTACAAGGAGAACACCACAAACTTACTATTCTCTACTCTTTTGAACTCTATATAAACCCCCCATGCTCACAATTCCTCTCATCCCAAGAAACAAGATTTGATATTTCCTCTTGTTCTCTAAGCCCTCTTTTTGGCACCCCTTCTCACCTTTCTTTTTCCTCCTGTCTGTGAGAAGTTCTTGGTTTGCAGATTTATTTTGAGTGATTTTCTTGGTGCTTGTATGTTGGGAACTCTTGCTTAGAACTTTGGATAGAAAGCATTATAAGGTGAAAGTGATTTCTAGAACACCCCTTTTTCTTATTCGAATTGCTAGCATGTTCATTGTTTGTATGGCTTTAAAAATCAAAATATTTTCAATTCTAGTATTCTAAAATATATTCCAGTTTCATATTTGATCCTTGTTCAGATTTATGCATTCATAATATTCATGCTATGTTTAGTATCATGCTTAGGCTTTATTTCAAAGTATGATGCATGATTATGGTTGTTTCATGGTTTGATTTTCAGATTGTTCATATTCTGAATTTTATTTACCTTAGTTCCATGTTCGAAAATTTATTTGATGATTCAAGGATATAAGATTTAACAAAAGAAGATGGTGAAAATAACCACATACCATCATAGCAAACATGTGGGTTGCTATGGATGTTCTTTTCATATAATTAGTTCATATGGTTCTAAGAGCAAAGTACTTGGTTGGTGGGTAAGGTCCCTTAAGTTCCAAAAGTCCAATGAAATTGGCTAAGAAATGCTATATTTTACTCTAAGGAGGTACTTTTGAAGAACATCAAAGGCTTAAAAACCCTATTGGTCTAAAGTCTCAACTTTAAACAAATGAATGCTTGAAACGCCTAATGTATTCAAGTGTTTGAAATATGAATGTGTTATTGGTTTGAATTTGAAAAATGGTTGATTGAAAAAGATCCATTGAGCTTTATGCTCACCCCTTCCTCTTTTTTTTTTAGGAAATTAAATTAGTTCAGACCATGGAATTTGGATAGTTTCTATTTTAGCAAGTTTTTATTTTTTTTAAGTTTCCTTTTAATGTAAGGGCATGTCGTCCAATTTTGAATAAGTCTTTCGTTAAAATTTAATTTTTATTTTAGAGGTTATGAATTTCTTTTGATCAACAATGTAATAGTTTACTTCTATATTAGAAAGTTATGTATTTTCCTTTTTATGAATAAATGAGTTGAATTTTTCTTTATCTTTAATTGCTTTGATTTTATTAAGTGGAAATTTGTATTCTTGAATTTACTCTAAGGCATGAGGTATTGAAAAATAGAAAGTTAAGTGTATGTCACTTGTAAAGTAACATGGACCCAACTCGCCAAATGATTAAGTCCACTGTCAAAGAATGGTGGTTATGTCTAATACTTAAAGAATGTGGGGGTTGGGGTGTTATACTTATCTCTTTAATATATATTTACTTTCATTGTCCCCAGGCCTCATCATTCTTATCCAATAAATTATAGTGATTTTGATTTTATTTTATTTTTTGCTTTTCTTCACCTATATATGCAACCATATATATATATATCTGTGTGTGTGTGTGTGTGTAAACCCCAAAGATTTGTAAAAAATTTCATGAACAAAATAAAACGATTTGACTTTGAAAATATTGGTATGCAAAAAAATATGAATAATATAGGTACACAAGTATGCATAAAAAATATGTGGTGCAAGGATTAAATATTAAATACTAGTTGAGTACAAGATATGTTTATAAATATAATATTATATAATATGCGTGTAAATGGTTATAACATATTACATAATATACTATGTGTAATGATATGCATGAAAAAAAAAAGAAATTATTATTTTAGCTAGGTATATGTATGTATCTATGTATATGCATATAATAATTATAATAACAATAATATATATATATATATATATATATATATTATTTACACCTACTTATATAAAAATCCTCCTACATTCTATTATATACATACTCCTATAATATGTTAATATTTTATAACTATACATTATATGATATTACATTGACACTCATTATACTAACACATATATTACACAAATATTATATAATATTATTTTTACAACCATAACGAATATTTTTATATACCTATATTTATCTAATATTCGCATCTCATACATATATATATATATATATGTTTCTATTATTTATTCTTGGATACCAAGGTTTTTCAATTAATTTAATTTATTTCATACTTTAAAGTATACATAGTTTATATCTAAAAATATTATAAATTTTTCAAATGAAATATTTTATTTGAAATTCATACAAAATTCGTCAGTATTATACATTGGGAGGAAGTCAATCTCCAAGATGACGCAACTTATGAGGAACTAGCCATTAGAATAATAGATCGTAAAGTACAGAGGCTCAGAACCAAGGACATCCTTCTAGTCAAGATTCTATGGAGACACCATGATTTGGGAGAGGCAACCTCAGAATTGAAGAGCGAGATCCAATAGAAGTACCCAGACCTTTTTACCAAAAAGGCTTGACTGGACAACATCATATAAGTAACTACTTTAAATTTCGAGCACAATTTTTTTTAGAGGGATAGATTGTAATACCCTAATAAATCCATGAATTTTTAAGAATATGAATAAACAAGATCATAAATGAGTCTATAGAAGTGTTGAGCACATTCAACACCCCAAGGGTAAAATGGTAATTTGGCCTCCAAGTGTAAAATAGTCAATTCACATGAAAATGAACTATAAAGTAACATTGTGTACAACATTGAATGATTTTATGTAAAAGAAGTTATTTGGACGAATTAGGGTTAAAATGGTAATCTTACACATAAGGCAAAATGATCATTTTACTTTAGAATAGACGCCTGTGACAATGTGGAGTCAATTATGGAGTCATTATAGGGTTAATTGAAATTAATTGTGAAAGAAACATCAAATAATTGAAGTCAATGTGAAGTTAATGCAAAGTCAATGTGAAGTCAATTACGCAGTTTTTATGAAAGTTAATGTGAAGTCAATAAAAAGTCATTTATGAAGTCAACATGTTTATTTACAAGTCATTACAAAGTTAATTATTAAGTTATTATGGAGTCAACAGAGAGAATTGTAGAGTCAATGCAGAGTCGTTAGGAAATTATTATAAAGTCAATACAAAGTCATTCATAAAGTCGATATGCTTATCTACAAGTCATTGTGAAGTCAATTATGAAGTCATTAGGGAATCAATAGAGAAAAATATGGAGTCGATTTAGAGTCATTACAAAGTCGTTATAAAGTCAATATAAAGTCAGTCAAGCCATTATGAAGTCAATACAAAGTCATTCAAGTTATTATGAAGTCAATGAAAAAAAGGGGAAAAATGGAATCAATTAAAATTATTCAAGTCATATGCACTACAAGAAATCACACCTATAACAATGTGCAATGTTCGTTGTTATACCCATACAAAAACGTTCATGGTGATGTTGTCGATCAGGGTGTTGTTAAACAGCTGACTATTTTTAAAAACGGTCATGAGCGTATTGTGTAGAACGTTGTGTATTGGTCTAAGAGTGAGGTTACAACAATGTTCGCCCGTTATTAAATGATTCAATCTTTTAACACATGTTTGACAATGGTCACTATGCCTGTTGTTGTAGAAATGTTATAACTACAAGTGCGCGTTGTAGAAACTCTAACCTTTAACAACGGTCACAAGCCTGTTGTTGTAATGTGTTGTGTATCGATCTAAAAATTGAGGTTACAATAATGTTCACACGTTGTTAAATGCTTCAATCTTTTAACACATATTCGACAAAAGTCGTCGTATCTCTTGTTGTAGAAGTATTATAATAATGGGCGAACATTGTAAAAACCCTAACCTTTTAACCTTTCAACAACAGTCAATGGTTGTTATTGTATATCCATTACTTAACAACATGCATGTTCCCGTTGTGAAAGCTCTAGTATTTCAACAACAATCGTCTGCACGTTGTTATATCATGCATCTTACAACAAAACCTGAACGTTGTCATATGTGTCAATTTTTTTTTTAATCGTAAAAATATTTTACTACAATATATATTGCATATATTTACCAGTATCTGTATATTCATAATATAAAATAAACATTATTAAATATTTGTCATATCATTTCAAATGTCTCGTTTAATATCACTAAGAATAATAAATTTTATAGTGCCAAACGTATATACAATCCATCAAAAAGTGTAATTATTATTTACAATAGTCTTGTGTACTTTTTTGGCCAAGTAATTGTACTCTCAACAGCATCACTCAAGTAATGAATTTCTAATGTTGGTTTACATAAATTAGCATATTCATTCACTACCTTTACAACCCAAACTCTCCAACAATCAAAGCCTAATGGGAGGCCATGAACTTTAGCCTTAGGATATGTAGAAGAAATCTTTCCTACTACTACAACTTCTTCGTCTCTTTCATCTTTGGGATGTCAATTCAATAATTCTCATCTAGCATTCTAAGGAGGCAATTTTTCTTGGGTGGGCTTGCTACCCTGTTGTGACTACATAATACATAACCAAATTAAAGATAATATAAACATTATAAGAATAAAAGTTTATAATCAAAGTTGGGGTCAAAATTTGGTTTACTTGTGCTGTTTGAGCTTTTGAATGTATCATATTCATGTCTCTTCCATTTGGGCTTTGAAGCTATTGAACCATATCATAAAATATAGTTCACTATATAAATTTAAATAATAATTAAATTGCAAAATAATAAACCAAAGAAAATTTTAAGCCTAGTTGTCACCTGTTGAAATTACATTAAGAGCATGGCAATCAATGCTTCAACTCGTTCCTCGAGTGTATCCATCTTCTTTGATTTTTTTTCAAGAGTATTTATTATTTCTGCTTGATCTTGAATTATATTTTCTAAGACCTTTACTTTTCTATTACTTTGAATTTGAGCATCAACCTTTGAAGGTGTTGCCCCAAATCCAAGTCCTCGAACTCGCGCATGACGTTCAGGTCCCAATATTTTATCAATAACATCCTCTTTTAAGTTATCTCTCTCAACTGAATTGGTGGTAGATTAACTAATGTCATTAATCTTTTCCTGCATTCACATAAAAGCAAGTAAATTAACTTGATAACTTTCTATTTTTATATAATTTCAATATATATAATTAGATATCATTTGCTTTAATGATTTACTTACAATTACTTCTTGAATTGTTTCATTTAAAAGCTCACCATTCTTTCTCAAATGACCCTTTGTCCATTCTTTCTCAAATGACCCTTTGTCCATTCTTTCTCACATGACCCTTTGTCCATACATCTACTCTTGCAACTGAATCTGAATTTTCATTGGCCTCCTTCTAAAATATGAAAAATAGTAACATATATAACATATATGCTTATGTAAAAATACAAAGAGAAAAAATAAAATGAAGTACGTGTCAAGACTGTTACCAATTCATGCTCCAAACGAGCATAACCCTTCCTACTCATTGTGTGTAATAGCTTTTGACTAGTCCTCATTTCACTAAGCTTTTTTGCTTTTTACCTAATAAAATAAATATATTAATAATAATGAAAAAGAAGTAATGATTCAAATTTAAAGTATATAAGAAACACACAATAAACCTGAAACTCTTTGGATAATCTTTCTTCAACAAAAGTATTCCACTCTTTAGGAGACATCACATTGCTAGGATTAAGATATTTGTCTACAAAGTTTTTATCTTTTTTTTTCATTGTTTCTCTAATTGTTATAAAAACCATAGACTTGTATTGCCTCTAATTATGTCCCATCTTTTGCAATATCATAGTCTTATTAGACTTGTCAACTACAAATCTTGTCTGATATGCACGAAAAAAGGATAAATTAAAGAATCTACAAATTAATTATTAGAATCTCTTATGAATAAATAATTCAATTATATACATACCTCAATTAACCTCCAAAGTTGTTCTTTCATTTCGGGAGCCACATGATGCCAATCTTTAATTACTACAGGCACATGCTCTCGCACAATTACACCAATGTAAGATGATAGCTTCTTAGAATTAGTTGACAATGGCTGCCCTCTTTCACTGAACTCAACTTCCATTCTAGGAGCATGTCTCAAAACCAAACCCATCCTAGTGGGTCCACGCTTCTTTGTTGTTGTGCTATCAGTTTTTGTTGCTTTTGTACTAGTTTCTATTTTAAGTAATGATCTTAGTGAGTTGGAGTCCTCATTAGACAGTCTCACACCTTCATTCTCAGAATGATTCATTGCAACCAACATGGTTGTCCATCACTTCTTAGCTCTCTTCTCAACTTGTTTAGAGGACTTGAAAAAAATGCATTCATATATATAGAATTATGTCTTATGATATTCACATAAACTAGACCAAACATGCACCATTATGGATATCTCTGAAAATAAAATACTTACTTCACCAGCTTCTAAAGTCTTCTTTTTTGTCATACTGGCAATAGAAGATATAATATGTATGTTGATATAAAATGCAAAGGAATTAACTAATTAGTTTGGATGCAATAAATAATTATCACATAATTAAAAAGTAGGATTTAATACACAATCCAAGCATATAAACTCAAACAGAAATTCAAGAACAACAACAACAACAAAAAAGAAAAAAATAAGTGTAACACCCTAACCCCCGTATCTTTAAGCAGTGTATATTGCCACCGTTCTCTTGACAGTGGACTTAACAAAATGACAGGTCGGGCTGGTGCTACATTACAAGCGACACACACTTGTTCTTTTCTTTTCAATATCTCATGCCTTTGTATAAAATTAAAGAATACAAAACTTTCAATAAAATCAAGGCAAATTAAAAGAGATAAAAAAAATTCAAACTATTTTATTCATAATAGAAATTGAGAGTACTAAACTCTTAAAAAAAACTAATGATTACAGCGGAAGTCTTCAAAATACTTTTCAGTAGAAAAGCATAAAAACTATGAGCAACATGCCCTAAAAATTCAAAAAAAAATTATAATATTGTAGACACTTTCTAAGAACTATATATAATCAACTGCTCCATGGGTTCATGTTCCTGAATATTAAGAAAGGAAGAATGAGCACATAGCTCAGTGGATCCTTGTCTAACAACCATATTTCATATTAAAAATGATAACACAATCATAATTCAAACACATGCAATCATTAGGCATTTCAAACAACAATTTGTTTAAGTCAAGTCTAAGACCAAAAGGGCTTTTAGTCCCTTGATGTTCTTAACTAAGTAAATAGGGCCCACTCGGCATCAACCCGTTAGTGGCACATGTCGGCATCAACCCGTTACACATGGTGACCCACCAGTGGTACACAACCTTCAAGTACTTAGGTATGAAAACCATATGACCTAACTCATATGAAAATAACATCCATAGTGTCGCCATGACCACTATGATGGTACGTGGTTATTATCTTCATCGTCTTTGATTAATTCTCATAATCATGATCTCATAAAATAAACTTTAGAATATGAAATCAAACTAAAATTCAGAATATACACAGTCGATTCATGAAACACTCATAAAACATGCATCATACCTTAATTTAAAAGCTTGAGCATGACATTAACATAGCATGGATGATATGATTTCTCAAACATGAATCAAAACTGAAATACTGGAATAAACATGTAAAATTTTAGAACTAAAGTTGAAAATCTTTGAATTCTGTGAAAAACACACAACAATGAGCATGTCATGAATTTAAATAAGAATAGAAGGGTGTTCTAGAAATCCCTTCCACCTTCTGACACTTTTCTTCTAAAATTTTGACAACAATTTTCCCGCGTACTAGTGCCAATGAAGATCTTCCAATTTAATTCCCCAATTCGAGAGCTTCTCACACACACAAGAAGGGAAAATGGAAAAGGTGCAAGAAGAAGGCTTTGAGAAAACAAGAGGAGCATTCAACTCTTATTCTTTTGAATGAATGAAATTATGAGCTTAGGGGGGTTCATATAGGTTTTCTAAGGGAAGAAAATAGAAAGTTTTGAGTTGTTCTAGGAGTAAAACACCTAATTAGTCTACAATTTAGTATTTTTTAATTTTTAGAAGAGAATGAGTATTTTTAGGATTTTTTTCGAATTTTAGAAATAATTTTTGGAATTTAGAAACTATTTTTCAAAATTTTTGAAATTTTTTTCGTATTTTTTTGTTATTTTTTTGGTAATTTTCGTAATTTAAATTTTGGGTTATATCTGGTTCCTCAGATTTCCTCGAGACACGCGTTCAGATCTGATTAGAACCGTTGGATTAATCTTGGATAAATCAACAGAATTCAGATTTTTTATCACAGCCATTGGATTTCCTCGAGCCCATCAACGATCGTGATCTTAATCAAAACGGCTTTGACCTAAACCGTCCGATGATCCTCGAGCGCATCAACGTTTGTGATCTAATCACGCAGCTTTGATCTCGACCGTCGAATAATCCTCGATCACAGGGTGCAGATCTGATTTCGCGATCAACGAATCCCGTTCTGTCCGCACGATCGTCCTCAACTCACGTACTTGAATCTCTGGCCGTTTGATCGTGATGATCCGGTGCACTTGGGCATTCGTTTTGGCTTTAATCCCATTCGTTGGATTTTGGCAGATCAAATTCAGACCATAGGATGTATTTTAAGTTTTTTTTATTGTTTTAGCTAAATTTCTTGTTTTCTTTTCGTATTTTTTTCCAAATCTCGATCCCAATTGACTTTCTAATCCTGTTTTCATCAAAAATTGCACATATCCTTGTACTCTTGGCTATGATATCCCATATTATGCATTATAATCATATTTTTTCTTCCAAAAATTTCTTAAATTGATTTTTATCCCTTATTGGGTAACTAGGACTTGCCAAAATTCTCATTCATCAATTTTGTATAATTTTCTGAGTAAAAATTCAATTTTCATATGAATTTTTCGAGATGTTACAACCTACCCTCCTTAGAAAAAATTTTGTCCTCGAAATTTGTACATATTTAGGTATTCCTTATGAATAGATACGGGTACTTGGTCTTCATCTCGTTTTCGTGTTCCCATGTGGCTTCTTCGACCCTGTGGTGTTTCCATAGCACCTTCGCTAATGGGATATCCTTTGTTCTTAGATTTTGTACCTTATGGTCAAGGATTGTGACTATTGTTTCCTCGTAGGTAGCATCATCTTGAATATTCACTTTCTCCCAATGAATGATGTGAGAGAGGTCAGGTTCGTATTTCCTCAATATGGATACATGGAATATGTTATGTGCTGAAGTCATCTGGTTTGGTAGATCCAACTCATAAGCACATCCTTTGATTCTTCTAAGTATTTCAAAGGGTCATACAAACCTCGGAGATAACTTCCCTTTGAATCCAAACCTTTTAATACCCTTCTGAAGACTGACTTTCAGGAATACTTTGTCCCCAACTTGGAATTCTAACGGTCTTCTCCTTTTGTCTGCGTAGCTCTTTTGACGGCTCTGCGCAGTAGTCAGTCTCTTTTGTATTAACTTGACCTGGTTGTTCGTTTCTTCCACCATGTCTGGCCCAGTTAATACTTGATCTTCAAGTTTAGCCCAACAGGTAGGTGATCTGCAGGGTCTTCCATAAAGAGCTTCGAATGGAGCCATTTTTA